>JAQIWG010002869.1:0-19259 GCA_034695025.1 Chamaedrilus cognettii | reverse complement strand
TATGCTGCAATGGTGTTTATGCTGCACTGGTGTTTATGCTGCAATGGTGTTTATGCTGCACTGGTGTTTATGCTGCACTGGTGTTTATGCTGCAATGGTGCTTATGCTGCAATGATGTTTATGCTGCAATGGTGTTTATGCTGCACTGGTGTTTATGCTGCACTGGTGTTTATGCTGCACTGGTGTTTATGCTGCAATGGTGTTTATGCTGCAATGATGTTTATGCTGCAATGGTGTTTATGCTGCACTGGTGTTTATGCTGCAGTGGTGATTTTGGGACATCTATGATATTTTCTATCTAAATTTAAAACTTAATCATTGAATTTTGAACTTCTTATTGACTCTTTTGATTTTGTTTTGACCTTGTTTTGACCTTGTTTTGATCTTGTTTCAGCGCTATGGAGCGTCTAGACAACTACGACATGCACGGAGCTCGTCTGCATGTGAGTGCTCTCTCTGGTTTTCTGTCCTACTGTTTATTTTATATTTTCTGTCTTCTTTCACTCTTTCTTTTTTCAGGGCCCAAGTGCCGCATTAAATATTGAAGACTAGTATAGTTTGCGTGAAAGTTTTGAATATAAATTTTAAAATTGTCGCGTTGTGTGTTGTTCAGAGAAACATGGTTGCATGTGAAAAAGGTGCTTCGGAAAAATCCGCTCGTTGTTGCAGGATTTTGAAGGACGTTTGTCAATTACGTTTGTCACGTGGTCAAATAGAATCAAGTGGCTTTGCGTGCTTGTTTATCGCTGAAATTGATATTTTCGCAGGCGGAGTACCAGAACAATGGCCGTCAGACCAATCGCTCCCGTCAGCCGAGAAATCCGGCGCTCACCGAGAACCGCTACAACTCCGGCTATCCGCTCCGGTAGGGCGCCGCTTCCGGCTACCTGCTCCAGTAGGTTTTCCATTTCGGCAGCCCCCATCTGAGAGCGTACAATTTCAGTAGCCCTATTTTAGAAGAACGTTTAGAAGAACGAAGAAGTTTTTAGTGATATTGTATAATCCGTGCAACCGCAGGCTGTGAATGTGATGGTGTTGCTTTTTCGTATTTACTACTTCGTGACAAAATATTTAATATAGTGATAATAATCAAGTTCATCGAGTTAATTAGCTGACATGGTTCTTTGCTTGACAAATTGTCGAACACTTTTTGATCGTTTATCACTGATTATGTTTTGCGTGGTAGATTACTGGTGTGTTTACGCTTTGTGCTATATGCTGCGTAGTGCTATATGTCGCGCAGTTCAATATGCTATATAACGCTATATACTATGTGGTGCTATGTGATGTGTAGAATGCTGGTGCCAAGCGAGGTCGTCGGAGCGATCATCGGCAAGAAGGGGGCGACCATTCGCACCATCACCACCACCTGCAAGGCCAGGTACTTCTTCTTCCGTTTCTTCTTCATGCCCTGCAAACCAGGGAACAAAGACTTGGCTTGCGAACCGGTCTGTTATTTTTTCTGAAAATAAAAATCAAGTGAGCCGCATCGTTGTAGAAAATGTGATTCGTCACATTTGGCTAAAGAAGGGAGAGCAGTATTTTGTTGGCCTGGTGGCGCTGAATCGGACTATTATAGTCTGTGTCGCTAAACCCGGATCTTTGAACTACAAAATCCAAAGACTTATGTATCTTTTTGTTTATCAATTACGAATGGTTGTCTGATAGAATTGTGTGAGAAGTATTGCCCATAGGTGTGTTTGTTTGATATCTTAGCCACGCTCACTGCACGCCGGTAACAGTAAATATGTTGCATAGCGTGTTTACGGAGAGCGCCACAGCCATCCAATCGGAGAGAGTTTAATCGTGTCGTGTTCAATAGTAGCAGTTTAGTTTATATATTTCCGCTGGTGTTCTATATTCAGAGTGGACGTGCACGGGAAGGACGAATCTGGCCAGCTGGAGAAGGTAGTAATTAATCGTTTTCTATTTCATTTTTACTTTTTCTTATTTTTTGAACGTAATCATTATTTGGAGTCCCTTGCGGCGTATCGTAAACTGTCGGCAGATTCACATTTATTGATGTCATCTCACAATATTTGTTCATGCTCAAAGTTGGTTTTTATCCTTTAACGATATTCGTATACATTCGGATTGTCAATATTTGTTGTCGTGATTCATGAACGACTCGCATCATGGTTTTTTAATGTAAATGTGTAGATAGATGACTGGTAAGTAAAGCATCATTGTAGGAATCTGCGAGCTCTATCTTTTGGATGTTTTCTCACGCTCATCATTGGCAATTATTGTATGCTCATAATGCGATGTATTCTACTTTTGGTATTATATATGTATTATAGTAGTCATTAGTGAGTCGATGATCTGACCTTGCAGGTCATCTCAATATTCGGCCAACCAGAGAACTGCTCCAACGCGTGTCGCGAGATTCTGAAGGTGATGCAACAGGAGGCGACCACCAACAACAAAGGGTGAGTTAACTGCTGGGGGAGAGGAAGGGTCAATTACTTAAACAAAAAAGGGTAAAAGGTTGTTATAGCTTTATGTAGTCCATCGCTTTTTATCCTTGTTTGGATCTAGAATGGCTGAGCTTCATATCACTGGTGCTGTTCGTAGGTAGCTTGTACTGGCTGCTGATTGGTTGTCTGTGGTGCTGGCTGCAGACAGGTGGTTCTACGCATGCTCGCCGATGACCGCTACTGTGGGCGCATCATCGGCAAGGAGGGGAAGCTGATCAAGAAGATCCGCGACGACTCCGAGACGAAGATAACTGTCTCCAGGTTTGTGCACCCCCTGCTCGCCAGGGAACTAAGAATCGGCTTATGGTCCAGAGCTCCCCGAGCGAGTAGTAAAAGGCGATTAAAGAAGTGGGAGTGGTTTTGTGCCGGCTCTCTTGGACAGACCGTATAGTAATCTTTGTGCTACATGAACATATCTGCTAAGTTTTGCTAAGCTATAAGAAAATATTTTAAAAAGCTAAACTATAAAGAGCCTTTGCAATAATCTTTTTCTTCTGCTTCTTTTTCTGCTTGGCAACGGTCTGGTTTGGCTTACAGCATGCAGGACATGGCACACCTGTACCCGGACCGGGTGATCACTATCCGCGGCTCCATCGACGGGCTGGTGCAGGCCGAGGGCTGCATCTCGCTCAAGCTCACCGAGTGCATGGAGAAGGATGCGCAGGCTGCCAGCATGGTAGGTTGCCAGCATGGTAGGCTGCCAGCATGGTAGGCTGCCAGAGTACCATGTTCAATCATTCATTCGTACATGCTGCTAGCTGCCAGCATGGTAGGCTGCCAGCATGCTAGGCTGCCAACATGGTAGGCTGCCAACATGGTAGGCTGCCAGCATGGTAGGCTGCCAGCATGGTAGGCTGCCAGCAGATTTTGGTTGAGTAGGGGTTGATGATTAAGTTTTTGCTTGTGTTGGAGATATCTTTATGGTCAATGCATTTATTTGAAGCTGATCGGTTGATTCTGTGGAATTCATGCTTTAGAATTAATTGAATCGTAGAATTAATTGAATCGTAGAATTAATTGAATCGTAGAATTAATTGAATCGTAGAATTAATTAATCGTAGAATTAATTGAACCGTAGAATTACGTGAACCGTAGATTTAATTCTGCAGCGGACAGTTAATAATGTGAATAAATTAGTCTGTTGAGTTTATTGGGCTCTATGATGAATTATGTAGAATTGATTGGGATGCGAGCTGCTGATTACTAAACGATTGTTCTTGATCCCCTCCCTGCAGGGAGTAGGTGGGGGCATGATGATGTCCCACCACCAGCAGGGAATGGGCGGGGGGGCGTCCATGTACCAGGGGAGCGTGGGGATGGGTGGGGGGGCAGGGGCTGTCTACCCCAGTGCCAGGCGCGGCGGAGGGGGTAACATGTACACCCCGCAGGTCAGAGGCCTGCTTCACGCTTTTGATTTTGCTTATAATAATAAAATTTATTTTTCATCACGCGAGGCATTAAGTTTGTTTTTCATGAATGCATTCTACTAGTGGAGAATGTTGTGAAAAGGTAATGACTTCGTTTCTTTGGTTTAGAATTTATTTGATTTAAAAAAATGCTTGATTATTATCTTTGCATTAATAGGAACAGGTTTAGGGTTATGTACGGTTGGTTCAAAGTGGGATTATGTCTGCTTGAAGTTTAAACGGTTCTTTGATGCAGTTTTGAGCCTCAAAACGTGAATTGATTAGTCAGCAGTGGCCCGTGGTTATTAAAAATCTAACATGGTAAAGATCTTATAAAAAACAGTGGCTTTGAAACTAGAATGAATGATTGTTTGTAGAAAGTTTCAAAAATTGTCCCAAAAAAAATTTCAGAAAAAATCCTGTCGATGTTTTTAGGGCCCCACCCAGTCGATGTACCCCCAGCAGCAGATGGGCTACGGCAACGGAATGGGGATGCAGGGGGGCGGTCCGATGATGGGCCCGGGGGGGGTCGGTCGGGGGGGCACGGTGGGGGGCGAAATGTGCCAGATCAGCGTGCCGAATTCGGCAGTGGGGGCGATTATCGGCGCGGGAGGGTCTATCATCAAACAGATCATGCTTGACTCCAGCGCCCATGTTACCGTAAGTGACTTAACGGTAATTAAATTGCAAGTTGATAAGTTGTAAATGGTCGGATTTGTAGTTGATTTAAGACCAATTGCTCAGATGAATAAATTTTGAGCTTTTGATTGAATTTTTTCTGTCATCAGCGGTCCTTGTTATTCATATTCGTATTTGCAATAGTTTTAATCTATTACTTGTAGTGGGTCGATGGATGTATCTATGGTTTTGATAGTTCTATCAATGTACCCGTCACGACGTAGATGTTTTGTTGGCTGCAGGTTGAGCCCAAGAAGGAGGAGGACGCGAATAATCCGAATTGCGAGCGCACAGTGCTCGTCCGCGGCTCTGCCGACGCCTGCTGGAAGGTGCGCGTATTTTAGATTTTAAAAGTTTAGTTGTAATATTGGTTCAAAAGGCAATATTTGTATAAATTGTTGTTGGACGCGCTGCGTCTAAATGTTGTCTCTCATTACAGCTCTTCATCGTTATAGTTTTGTCGTCGCTTGCTTTAATAAAAAATGAAAAAAAAAATGTGTCTCTTGAACTCAGCCTTGTTGCAACAGTGCTATAATTATAAGAACATCATTTTTCCTACCCCTAATCTTATTTAAAGTCTGTATCCATTTCCGCAGGCGAGCTACTTCATCTTTGAGAAGATGCGCATGGACGGTCTGAGCCCGGGGGGGCCTGGGGGCCCCGGGGGGGTTGGTGGGGGCCCCGCTGGGGACGGGGTTCGTCTCAAAACGGCCATCAAGATCCCCCGAGGGATGGTTGGCAGGGTCATCGGCAAGAGCGGCAAGAACGTGAGGGAGATTCAGAGGATGACAGGCGCGACGATAAAACTCCCCGAGGGGGGCCCGGGTGAGGGAACCCAGAGCTCCTCGGCGGCGGCGGCGCAGGGCGACGAGGTGTTGGTGGAGGTGCACGGAAACTTCATGGCCACACAGGTATGTGGGGCTGAAACAAAATGTGGATTGCACGCTAAAAAGGAGGTTAGTTATCAGTTGGTTGACCCCTAGTCGGATATTTGAGTTAAAATGCATTTTGCGGCTTTGATTTTGCTTAAGCGACTTTGCATAGTCGCAAAGCCGCAAAGAAGCCTATTTCATCATTTTTCTTCACTATTAATGCAGCAAAATCAATGAGGTATTAATGCTCAATTTAGATGTTTGGCGTCGGTATTGTCCGATTACATATTTTGCCATAAAAATAGACTTTAGACAGGTAATGCGGACAGCGCTACATTGCTATTGAATTATGGAATTTTGTTTAGCGGGCAGATTTTAATTATGAATTTTTGCGGCGTTGTGTCTTCTTTCTTCTACGCTGTCTGCATTAATTAAATTAATTGTAATTAATCTAGTTTAATCCTTGCAATTTGACGTACCATTGATACTTCTACTTGAGATTAATTTTTAAATGTGTGTTCCTTCACGATTCAGGGGGCGCACAACCGAATTCGTGCCCTCGTCAGCCAAAGCCTCTATGGGGGGGGCGCCGGGGGTGACGGGGGGGCCGCGGGACCCCACTACCCCCAGGGACGGGTCACCGGGGGCCATCTGAGCTCACGGCGACCCCCGCAGCAGATTGCCGTTGAGGCCTAGCCTTCTCTAGACTCGTGGGGGGGGGAGGGGGGATTAGTTTTGGAGGGAGGGAATTGGGATTGTGAATCCAGGGATACGTGGATCAATTAATTCTAGGATCATAGATGGACAAATTTAAGAATTGGAGGAATTTCTGAAAGTTTATGGGTTGCAAATATTTATTTGCTGACAGTAGGCTCGATTCTTGTCTGCGCCATTTAGAAATTCCCGAATTTGTTGTGGCTGCTAAAATTGGAAATTAGGATGTGTGAATTTGCACATTTATTGGGATTCATTTGAACTGTCTGTCCTAGTTGTCGTCGATCCGTGGATTAGTAAATCTGAGGATCGGCGGAGATCCAAGATTTGTTGATCCATGATTGAGTTTCATGTGAAAGATGCGAGGATCTCGTGCAGTATTACTGAATGGAGTTTTGAGATGCGTGCGCTTCTTTTGCGAGTATTTTTCATTTTATTGCTGACGGTTTTTTATTGGATTCTTTAGATGCGAGATTGGGGTTCAAAAAACGATTCCGATTCATTTAAATTTTGATGGTCGTGTGTTACTGTCTGATTAGGTGACGAGTTATTTCAAAGGGTTTTAGGTTTGCAGCGAAATTCATTCTGCAAAAAAGTTGAAACGGGGGTTTGGGAGAATGTAGGTGAAGCGGGTGCTCTGTGGTTTAAAGATATTGGCGTTTATGTTTTTTGTTCTACTGTTTGGGTCTTAATTAACAAGAGATAGCTAATAGTGCAGCTGACATAATAACAACAGATGGGAAGATTGGCTCTCAATATAAAGTTTTGCTGAAGTCTACATTGTAACTCCAATGAATAAATGAGCAGTGGTATCATTTTGAATCGTGGTACAGTTTGTTAAATTTTACCGCTTAACTTCAGTTACGGGACTTAGAACTTGAAACTTTGATTGATGAAACCAAATTGGAGTATGGTTTGTTTGGTTTTTTTTATTGGGTGTGAAAACGTAGTTTATTTTGTTGTACGGAAGGGGTTGGATGGCCTACATTCTATACGCAGTGCTGTCTACTCAGTGGTTGGATTTAGAGAAAGCATGTTAAGATCAAGATTAAGATCAAGGTCTGAGAGTGACCTATCAAAGCGCCTGAATCACGTTTAAATTTTGAGTTTAAGCGCGCTGATTGGTCCGTCTGTGACCTAGATCTGGATCTCGACATGCGTTAATGCAATCTGCTATAACAGTGGTAGGTCTCCTCAACCTTGCGTACTGTGCATGTGTATGTAGTGTGCAGAGCGTTGTGCCTGTGTTTTGCATGTGCCCATTATGCATGCTGTGGACGTATTCGTCATACAGGGTTTACTGCGTGTTAAGCGCGCCGAGAACTGTGCCGCGCGGTCGAATTATGCGCGATTTTAGAGGTCGTTTATGTGTGTGTACTCAGGGTGGAACTTCTGCCAAAATCACCCGTGGGGGGATCTCAAGAAATAATTTGTCTTTTCCCCTGTCAATTCTCACAAAACTCTGTAATTTGAGAACCCTCCCTAGACTCTCTTTTGGCATTTGTTCAGGAGGGGTTTTAATCTTTTTAGGAGGGAAAGGATTATACAAAATCTCGATGAATTCCACCGTGGGTGCACATTGCAATTTTTGCCAATGGGTGTGTATTTGGAAGGTTGTGCAAATGAGAACCAGGGTTTTGATGCCACTTTGGGCCGGAGCTTTGTTGCGCGTACGCTGTGTATACATGTGTACAGATATGGCTGTGTGTTTGATTTAACTTATTGAACCCGCTGTTGTTGCGAAGCTAACGCCCGCTTATGACTGCTGTAAAAAGCTGCAGATTTGCATGTGTGCGGTTTATGCAAGCGCGTTGGCTGTGAGTGTATTGCGCAGGTTTCGAGCGGGTAGTGCGAGGTTGTCACACACATAGCCTGAGCATAGGGGTTTGTTTGTTTGGTTGGTTAATTAAAAAGTCTGCGTAATTGGATGCAGGGTTCTGTTCACTCAGTTCCCCTTGCGCGTTCAGTGTGTTGAAATTGGGAAATTTGTTATTGTAGAACTTAAAATAGTTTAAAACAATTTTATTGTATTACGTACGCGCCATGGCGCGTTTATAGATGATGTGTTCTTTGTGCATTCATCTGGAACGCGCGCTGAAGTGTGTGCGGTCACTGTGTGGTGTGGTCTATGTGACAGTCTACCTCTGATGCGATACAGACTTTTTGCTTGTGGGTAAAAATCTGTTCTTATCATTTAACGTTTTGACGTTGGATAACGTTTGGTTTCGTTAAGAAGGTTGTAGGTTTTTGGTCAAACCCGCCGCGTGGTTTGATTTTTGAAGATTTTTTCTCTATTTCTATCCGAGCGTATGTTTAATGAATTTGAGGCGTTTTGTTATGAGCTTACAAGGGAGCAAAAAGAGGTTTTTGAAGAATAAAATAAAATTCGCTTGTATTTGCAGTTTGTTAAGATGGTAAACTGTTCTATATACAAGTCGTATCTTGAGAAAGTTCTAAAGTTAGAGTTTGTTTCGTTTGTTTATTCTTTTAGCTTATGCATTTTGAATGGAATTAGCATTGTGAGGTTTATCTTTTATAGACGTTTTAGAAGCCATTACATTTCTTATACTGCTCAGATCGACAGTATACAATTTTTGCCGCTCACGGGGTGGGGTTGAGGGATACGGGAATTAGGGGCGGGTGCGGTTGGATTAGGGATATGTTGTGATTTCTAATGTTGAAAGAGAGAAACGCATCTTTTGGTCTTGTAGGGGGGAGCGTATTTTTGGACGATGCTCGCGCCGTGGCAGCATTTTTTGTTGAGAGTTTGTATTTTGCGTGCTTGAAGACTTTGTCGCTCGACGGACGATCGAACAACTCGTCGTGTGTTTTGTATATTAGACTGCTGCAGCGATGATCTGACGTGAAGTATGCGAGACGCAGGCGCGGTGGTATTATTGCATAGTATTTGTCTCACACCCGCGCGCTCATTTGCATATTGCTGCGACGCGCTTTTAACGCTCACGAAAGCCGCGACCAAAGTTACGTAGTGCGTTCGTTCGTGGTTGCGTCGAGCCTTCGGCGGAGTGGATGGTTCGGTTTGACCCGAATATCGGCTTCATGATTTTCACGATGTTTGCTTTGCTTCATTCACGGCATTCGGTGCCGTCGTGGTGTTGATATGTAGGTCGTTGATTTATCGGTGCATCGAAGGCTAGACGGAATTGCGGGTCGACGCCGTTATTTAATTTCACACAGCGCGCGCAGAGGCCGGTTACATTGCAGATATCATCTTACTTTAGATTACATTCATGATTTCAGCACGCCGAATAGCATTAGTATCAGGAGGCCGGAAAACATTAACGAGATAACGTCGATGATATATCCGCTATCCGGCCAGATAGCGTTAGCGGTATATAGCGAGATATTATTAATGACATCACGAAACCGGATAATATAATGATATCATCAAACCCGATATCGTTAATGATACGAAGCTAGATGGCGTTGATAATATAGCACCAAGCCTGAGAGTAGATTTTATATGTATGATATTTGCGTGCGCGCGTGCACGAGTGGATGCAGCATATGCGCGATGAGTAAGAAGCAAATGTTCAACAGTAGAGAGCAGAATATTCCGTGCGGAGAGTAGCGGAATATTTTAAGCGGAGCTGGCTATGAGAATTTATAACAAAGATACGAGAAAGGTGCAAGCTGAAAGCTAATCACTCTACTGTGTGAAAGATCGCGAAGCATTCTGGAAATAATAAGCGTCAACGAACGGAACTTGGATGACATTCTACGCTTGTCTGACTTAATTTAGTGTAGTTGCGGACCCACTGCGTTAGCCAATTTGTCTTGTTACAGACAGTGATGTCATATTGGACCAATGAATGGACTGATACTATAGCAGCGCTGTCAAACCGAATACTTTTCAAAATAAGATGCGAGTGGATGCATTTGCATAGATTTAGATATCAGACAGGAAGTTCAGAAAGAATCGGCCCATTTGCCGCGCTGCGGCAAGTTTCCGTGCACCACTATATATATATATCTACATCTGGACGATGATTTGAGTACACCTGGATTATTGTCAATCATTCACACTGTCGCATTCACTGCGTAACACTACACACTTTTCACTGATAGGCGATCGGGCGGATCGCAGCACAATATCAGTATTGATTACACACGGATACACCCTAGATGACCAGGCTGCTGCTGTGTAAACGATTCAATCGAAGGACTGCCTATACAGCAATGATTACAGCATTGAAAGAGCGAGAATAAGAGTAAGCTGGATCACACCATCGGCTTTACATTTGCATAGTTATTTGCATGTAGCAAGGAGGCCACTGTAATACAGTAGCAGCATTGGTTGAAGTGATGGATGGGATGATTAAATGCAATACATGCCTCATATATTCATCACTCAGCAGGGATGTGATCGTATCTATGAACAACCTTAGAATTTCTTTAACGCCGGTGTTGAAATTGTAATATCTGATCAAATATAGCCAATTTTATTATCTCGAATCAAATTATAACCATATTCTTTTCTTGGATAAAACTGTAATTGACCAAATTTTCATTGCAGTTCGAAAAGAAGCGAACGGGTTGAAAAAACGTTTATATGACAAGTACTTCGGCAGTCATAACGTGATTTAGATTTATGGTGAAAATTTGGACACCAGATAACCGGAATAATCATTGCATGGAATATAGCATTTCATAGCGTTCAACCAACAGCCGTTATTCCAACATTGGCTGCTACAGATCTCGAATTTCATCCGACGGTATGGATTTGCGGAACGGATGTTACAATCCAACGACTATACATTAACGGAACGACAACACTATCGGAATACATAGCGAATTTTGACGTTCGTCTAACTCTAGAGATAATTCGGCACAATTGAAACTTTTTCAATTTTCCAAGATCCCAAGCCGAGGGTCGGGTAATTGGATTAGCCGAGATAACGAATGCCGGTATTTGACGGGCTACGGCCCACATCATGATTCTTTCATATTTATGGGCACTGCACAAGTGCCCAGACACGTGTAATTAGTAGCTCTCATTAGCGTTGGTATGTATTAAACACTTACTGTAGCCCCTTGTGAAATCTACTCGATGCCATTTTTCTGTTTGAGTTTTAAATTGAAGACGGTTGATAAAAATAAATTTTGTTTGGGTTTTTTGTTCCGGGGTTTGCTTGGCAGAGGTTTTTGCCTAAGGGTATTTTTGAGCCAAATTCTGATCCGATTTTTAATGTTTCGGGACTCGATTTCTATTTAGTTTTTGTCATTGCATTACGGATAAGAGGTCTGAAGCATTGCTTTGTTTAATTACATTGATTATGCGTTATTTTGTTGTTCTTTTTAGAGAAAAGAGTTAATTTTTGTTTGCGTGCAAAAAACTTAAACACCAAAACATGGTCGGTTTGAGAAATGAGTTTAGAACAAGTTGCCAAGTTTATAGGACTAACTAATAGTTATTGTGTGACTTCCATTCTATCGCCATTTTTAAATATCTCTATTTCAGTTTCGACTTGTTTAGAACTAACTTTGAAATTAGTCTTTCTGATTTTCAGTTAACAAAATAGCTTATCTCAATGACTAAACATTTGAACCTTGTCAATTGTGGCAGGATTTTTTGACGCTTTCAATTTTTCGTTTACTGTGAACTGTTTTGATTTTGGTTCCTATTTTATTAAATTGATTTTGGGACGTTTGTGTCACCAAAATAAAGATTTAAACATAATTTGACATTATTTAGCACGATTCGCATAATTTTCGTTGAAGTCAAATAGGTTAATTGATTAATTAAATTAGTTTTTTGCGTTTGATTCCGAAGACATTTTGAAAAACGTTTCATCAGTTTCCTGTGGCACCGTTCTAATGTCACTGTAATTGATTCATTATCGATTAGCCTTCATCGATTAATTAATTACTATTATTGAACTCATAGCTGTTGTCTGCTTTTGAGAAGTTTTTGAAGTTGCTTGTGTTAGATGGTTAGTACAGTGAAGAAACGTCAACATTATAGGCCGTTTTCAAACCAAAAGTTGTATGCTGTTTGTCGCTCGTAAAACCTCGTCGTTTAATTTCTTGAATCTATGATCTTTTATATCGTATCAAACTTTAAAAATCGGACTCATATCGATTTAAAATTTGTTGCGTTGCACGCGCAATATTCTACTATACCGGTAGTCCGGTAGTCCAGCATTTTTCCATTGCGCAATTATTAATAGAATGTAAGCTTGATTTTTGCTCGTTAAAAAATGTGCATTTGCGCAGCTTTCTGGTGATTTTAGAATTTTTTACGTCAATATCCTGCGCTTTGCGTAAAACTTTTAAAGGCTATGAAATAAATCATCCCCCCTGAGCGAATTTGACACACCGATACTTTGTAATTCTCTTTTCTTTTCCATCATACAACTTAAGGATTTGAAGCATATTATTTGAATGTCTAGTTTGTATCATTATTGTCAGTACCTCGTACAACTGGTTCACAGCTTATTATAGTGAAAAGTTCTGTCGGGATAAATCTATTCTTATCAGCGATTTACCTAAATTAAATTTTGTAAACAGAATAACAAACTTAGGTTGACAATAATCTAACTTATTATCCGCGCTATATTTTTAAATATTAGAATTAATTAGTATTTTTAGGCGGCCGTGAAATGAAAAATTAATGTATTTCAATGTCTAACTCAAAATCTTCGACCGTTTAACTTATTAAACTTGTTGAGTTAACTTATTAGCACTCCGTAAAATTCTTTTTGGGCCATTCGCTGTTCAGCGCGCGATTAATTTGTGCAGTTTCGTGTTGCATGAAATACAAATTTTATTATTAACCGCTTTCTCGTTAAGCCGAACGGTACAAAATTACAATGAAATCTGATGCCGAGAGATGCCGGTACTTTAACCTCGTAGTTATTTCATTACTAACTTTGCTAGATATTGTGTTTCACTGATTACAGTACATTATAGCTATAAGTTTGCATGCTACCGTTATTCTGTCAGTTTGAAACGTTCGTTCATTGGTGGTTTGTGAAACAGTGTTGGTTTTAATAATAATAGCGAGATACCTAGATACCAGATACCTAGATACCTATGCTAGATACCTAGCCGTGTAAACGCTGAACGCAATGGGCTTATTCACGTTTCAGAGTCGTCCAATCGCGAAGGCTTAAATTAGAGAAATTCCTTGATTAGATTTGCATTAATAGTAGAAACTAGAAAAGTGGTAGTCGTATTTAAAACTGGTGTCGTGGTTATTTTCCTTCTAAACTGGTACACGGTGTCACGGCTGTTTGACTATATCGCTCCGTTGTAATAGTTTGTATGGCATAAAGAAGTGAGTCTGTGTTATAGACAGTTTTACTGCAAAACTATTTAAATGCAAATACGAGTGATAGTATATAGTGGAACAGTTAAATTCATGCTTAACGGACAATAGTGTAGTTGACCGGTGACCGGGTAGGCGGTCGCGTGTTTATGACGGTAATGTTGTAATGAAACTGTTACAGTTCGTTGTAACAGCACTGCTGTAATATTAGAAATTGCTGCGGATTCGAAACAGGATATTAACTTAGTTGTTAGGGTAATCGCGTGTTTCTACTTCTGCCATGCAATAAACCATTGCGCTCAAGACTTCCGCGTTTGTTCACGGATTTAATTAATTCACCGATCGATGCTAGAGTTAAACGCCGATCGATTGATGATAAACGTAACGCACGCCAATAATTGTCGTAACACAAAATCAATCGGGTTGACCACACGACGAATTGTTGTTTGTTCGCAAAACTTCCATCGATACGACGATATACATAAATGAAATAAGGACAATAAACTAAGAAATGTGAGATTATAAAAAAAGCAAAGAAGATTCCGTGTCGGAGTTAAACTATAAAATAGTGCCATAAACTATATATACCATAATCTATGCGGCAAGGTAATAGCTAAACCCTATGACAAATCACTAATTAGTACGGAAAACCGAAGATTGCTCAATTGTACAATGCAGTCATAAAAAAGTTACTCCTTCACCAAAACAACGTTGCAGAAGCTATTTATAATCGACAGTGCTCAAAGACGCTAAAATTACGTGCAGTCAAAGTTCCAGGAGGCAAAGCCATTCAAATAACATGTAGCAAAAATATCACCGAATACTTCCGTAGACGAGCAAAACATCGAAACTGTCCACAGCCTATATAATTCTAGGTCAATTTCTGTCCAATAGGCGGCCTACTAGAGACAATATTTCTCACAGATCCTTGATTGCACATTGCACAAGGGCCACGCGTTCAAATATGCTGAGTCATAGTGACAAGGCAAATATACGGGCCTTGTACGGCTAACATGCAGCAAACAAATGGCTTGCAGCAAGTACTGCCATCTTGGTATTTGCACCGGACGCGATGTCGCGTAAAACCCCCACCTTATTTGTCTAACTTTGCCTAGATCAACACAACATCCCTGCTGTCCACCAGCAAGGCTCTGCTCCCTTTGATGCGTATAGAAGTTCTATATAAAATATCATTTTTCGCAGCACAGGGACAAAAGTCAAGCCTAAAATCCCCTCTCCGCCTAGCCATCCCTAGATGAGCGTCACGTCGCCGCTGTCCACCAGCGCAGCCAGCGGCTTATATCTCATCACATGCTGGTCCCCCGCCTTCAAGTCGACCACCTCCTCCCTCGACTCGTCAGTCTCTTCCTCCACCACAGCGCTCACGTCCTTCACCACTCTCATAAACACGTGACGGTCGAGGTTTGGCGCGACCGGGGGAGCTGCCCCACCACCCCCCACTCCTCCCCCTGGGGGGGCCTGAAGGTTGTGGGGCATGTGACGGAGGGCGAGAGTGCGAAAGTGCGCGTCCACGCTGCTCTGTGGGGGGGGGGGGAGAGAAAGCAGAGAGAAATTTAGAGCGGCTTAGAATTACAACTTGATCTAGCATATCAATATCACTGCTATACTCTTAAATAAAAATTCCCAATTTAGTAATTATGATTTAAAACATAAAAAATATATGCTATCTATCATTCTAGCAAATGTGGCAGTTCGAACAGTTTGACAATTTGTTTAAATTGAATAAATCTAAAATGATAAAATACAGCACAGCAATTGTTATATTAATCTATAGATTTAGACCGGGATTCTTCAATAAAGTAGTAACAATTTAAAATAGACTAGATAACCAATCACATGGCGTTAAAGTCAAAATCAACGATTATCCTAGGGCCCTCCGTCAGTGAGATGGAGAAAGACCTGGTAGTTCCTTGCGTACAAGAGCTCCTCGGGGGTCAGCCGCCCCCCCTGCTGCGTCGAATAGCCGCCCTCTTGTGACTCGGCCTCAGCGGCGAGCAGATGAGCGGCGTGCGCCTCAATCTTGCGCAGTCGCGCGCGATGATAATCGCTGCACCAGTAATAACATAACTACTGTACTTGAGAGCGAATAATATGCCGTCATATTAGAAAAAACTACGCAAAATTTCACATACTCAAGAGCACAGAAAATAGCATATCAAAATAAGAAGTCAAAGTTTCTTAGTCTCACCTATGTTTGTTAGTTCTCTTGCTCTCTTATTACCCCAAGTTAAAATTGTACACTCAATTATTTTACACCTGTTTCAGCAATGCCACTAGCTATGTAGAAGCAAATGTACCGGAACGTGCATAGATAATGACGTTCTAACTAACAAAGAACTCTTTTTGCATTTGCAAGAAAATATATATACATTATAGCAATCTACAGCTAAACTGAATTTTTGCAACAAATCTATAATATATTGGAAAACAGTACAGTCACACAAACAAGATCGGGCGTGGCCAGACCTGAGGACGAAGCGAATCCGTTCAATCTCCATGCGGTGGATGCACGTCTTGAGATCGTTCTTCTTGGCGCGCGCGAGGTTCTGCACCATCGCGCGTAACTGCTGTGCAGTGCAGTCCACGACGTCCGTGTTTGGAGGCCGGAGGTCAGGGGAATGCCGCTCGTTGAGCCAAAGCTCCTCCATACGCGCAAACACCTGTAATAGAAGAAGAAAAGCATAGACACAGCTATATAAACGCCTAATAAAGTCGCAAATAATTGTAGTCAAAGAAATTTTAAAAATGAAAACCAAACGTAAATACGTAAATACTGTGAAACATGAAATTTTTGCGTGAAAATGCTGTGCGTGTCGTTTTTACTAATTTCGATTCGGTCAAACTCGCAAAAGTAGCAATCAAAAATAAAGCTGCAGAAGCTATATATATATAGACATAAATATTGACCAGTCCTCAAAAACACAAGAATTAAATGCACCTAACTTTTTAAGAGGAAAACACGCAAACGTAACTGAAGTATGAACCTGATGACAAAAATTAATTAAAATAGAAACATATAAAACCAGAGGCACATCATCAAATGTTACGAACACATATTCAACATATAACAGCAGCTTTGATATATAGTGATTAAATAACAAAATACAAACTGGCACCTGTGCTGCTGTCAGCGCCTCCCCTTCCTCTTCTTCCCCCACACCCTCTACAGGGTCAACCGAGGCCCCCAGGCCTTCCGAGCCGAAGAAAGAATCCATTCTTTATGCAATCTACAAGACATGCCAATGGATCTAAACAATGTATGGACATGTACAAATTAAATGAATTTTAATTAAACTTAAACCAAGCCAAAGCTACATCACCACATCCCGAGCAAATTCAAGCTAGATTACTAACCTTCAGCTTATGAAAAAAATTAAAGATTGTCTAATTCTTTTTCTGAGCGATAATTAAGGATATAAAGTTTAAATTACAGGACAGGGAAATGTTACAGATGCCTACAGCTTTATCTATATTATATCAATCTAAGGGGTTCAAACTAGTCTGGGCTACGGGGGCGATCCATTAGGGGATCGCAAATCGCTAAATATAAACGAATTTTAACAAAATAGCTTACAATTTTTATAACTTTTGAAAATATTTTCATTAGAAATTTTAAAAGCTCTCTAGTGTTCTTTCGTTTTGCTCAGCCAATCAAAACAGTCTCATCGAATCGATTTCTAAAAAATATTTACCGATTTTAAAATTAAATTACTACGGACCTCTGGCGAATGTACGCCAGGCTCGCCAGCACAATGTTTTACTTAGAGATTAATGTAAAAAGTAGGTCAAAATATCGAATAAGTTTCCACCGCATAATCCCAGTAAATATCGAAACCATGCAGCACGCGCAAATCCTAATATTAGAGTCTCTACAGAATAGTCAGTTTGTCGTAGAGAAAACGTGTAGATATAGAAACCTTGATTAATCAGAGCCCTATAGGCTAGCGAATTTGGCCAGGAATCCTGTGGTCACGTGCCAGGCACAGCACAGGTCATAAACAGCGAGCGCGCTGCCATGCAAGACGCCATAGCAACGGAATTATTGCCCTTTAGAGGCTTCGGGTGAATCGCCTCCGCATGAGTGGGTCCACACTGCACGCGTGCAGCCCACACTGAAGCAGGATGAACGTCTGTAATAAGCCTACTGCGTACTGCGTGCATAGGAGTATCTCGAACTTCAAAGAATCGGAAATGAAAGGCTGTAGGTCTTTTTTAACAAAGAAAGGGCTCTATCCGTCAATTAATTGGAGATCCAACGCTCTTACACAAAACGCTGTCAGTACTGCAGACCGCGCTGATGGTTCTCGGAAGGTGTCGCAGTCCACCATTCGGGGCCAGCTGTTTCTCAAAATATCTTATGCAAATTTTAGTCTTTGTTTATTAAACTCCACAGCGCCACGTCGCCATAGACCAAATGATGACGTTATGGCAGTCGGCGGTCGGATTTTTTTTTCTTCAAATCTTTTAAGATTAGGTTTAGGCTTAAAGTTAGGAAAACTGTGAGAAACAGGGCCCAGATAGCAGCCTGTTGTGGATTACATGTACACGTATTCTATTGACGCACGGATCCAGCACGTTTAGCATGAGGGGCAATACGAATCGAGAGTTATCGTGTGTGTGGGGAAAGGACGAGGAATTGTATGCGAATAATGACGCTAATTGTCTTCAGTCGGTGAATAGGTTAAAGAGAGGTCATTCATTAATATTCGCTGAGCGGATACAATAGTAATAGTCAATTAATTAGTATAATAATAATAGTCACGTGTAAGCTTAAATGACATAGGCCCGACATAGTTACAGCATTTAGTCCGAGTTATTGTAGCAGCCAGCATAGTCCGTGTAAATACAGTGCACGTTACAGCACAAATACACGCGATGTAGTAGAGGGCTGTTAGAGCAACGGATATAGGATAGTCATCATCGGTGAGTGTCGTAGAGGCCTATATTTTCTTTCAAAAGAGCATTAATTCAGATGCACCGGTACATGTGTAGATGCACGCTATGTTGGTCAAAAAGCGCCCTTAGACATTAAGGGCTGTGACGGCCGAGCTCGGTGACTATGACTACGTGACGCCGGTGACGTCATTTAGGCGTTATGACGTCAAGAAAAAGCGTGTGATGTCTCGCGTCATGTATACACGCACGTGTTGGAATATAACAAGACGCTGAAGCTGTGCTTGACGCTGTGCTTGACGCTGTGCGATGACGCTGTGCTTGATTCGTGCTGTGCTCGTGTTCAGCCTCCACCAGCTGCTCCACCCACACGCTGCAGGTCGACTAATGCTGCTCGTTCTTCGTCTTTCAATCTGTTATTTCTACGGATTCTCTGTATATATTATAGTGGGACACGTGTTAAGGAAATTTAGACAACCGTGCATTTCTAATGAATCTGGTTTGCAATTTTGATCGGACGTCTGTTTATGTTTGTGCCGCTCAGGCATATAATACTGTCGAAGAAAAATTTGCCAGTTTCTTGAATTGTTGACCATCCTGTACTATAGCTTGTGTTATACATTACTTGATACTGCACCACTATTGCCCAGCGCACGCATCAAAACCTTCATTCACGATTATCTTCAGTTGGGTCCGTGCGTTCATGGCTATTTTCAAACCGTGTTTCAAAATACTAACAAATCTGGGCCCGCATGTCCTCGTAACATGAACCGTTTAGTTTACATGACATAAGGCCTAATTATGTAGGCCTACATATGTATTCTTTACTGGATGGGGTACCCGGCTACGCTCGGGCCTGAATGGGCTGTCAGGGCCAATGGGGAACCCAGAAGATCCTGGAGAAAGG
>JAQIWG010002868.1:0-19264 GCA_034695025.1 Chamaedrilus cognettii | reverse complement strand
TTACGCGCGATTTTTTTTCTCGGTTTTTTTAACGCTTTTCTCAATGGTCACTGATGACGTCATCAGGGGGGGGGGGGTTCGAGGTCTGATGACGTTTGATGACAGGGGGGGGGGGGGGTCAAAAATTGCCCGAAAATTGATTACGTAATATGTGGATGGCCCCTAATGGCAACATGGTGATGAAAAGAGCAATAAATTGAATAATATTCAAGTAACTCAAAGGGAACAAATGACAATTTGTGACAAATTTGGTGAAAAAGTATGGCCTGGCGAAATAAAAAGTCGTTTGGCTGATGTTTGGCAAGTTGTTTTTTTCAAGACCCAGATCAGGCCTTCCTGCTAGAAAGTATTTGTTTATGGAGAATTCTTTGTTTGCTGACTGAATTATTTATGAAAAACCATTCAGATCAGGCCCTGAATCTCAACTAAATATGATCCTCAACTAAACATGATCCCCAACCAAATATGAATCTCAACCAGAAAATAATCCTCAACTAGATATGATCCTCAACTAAACATGATCTTCAACTAAATATGATCCTCAAATAAACATGATCCTCAACCAGACATGATCCTCAACTAAATATAATCCTCAACTAAACATGATCCTCAATTAAACATGATTATCAACTAACTGTGATTATCATTAAACTGTGCCCGGCAGCCCTGCCCCTGCTGCCACCATTGGGCCGGACAAAGCGTTGTGACCGAGTGATCTAAGTCGCTGGTCGTGGATTACGAGTGCGGCAGTTGCCGATTCGAATCCTGGCCGCGGCAAAGATTTCGAGTCACTTAGTGCACCCTTTGGCAAGAGTGGTTTAACTTCGTCAGCTACAAGTGTTCCTACGATGCCTATCAGATACGGTGGAACCACCACCAGCGATCATCAGCTGATGAAATGGGGCATCACCTTTTCCCCGCAAGGGGCTAACACAACAACAACAACCCATACACTACAAATAATGTTTTTCAACTTACACCACACGCTTGAGCGATAATACATCGACGGTGATACCAGCGTAGTCCAAATATTTATTTGTGCATTCAGGGCCAAAGAGTTGGGAAAGACGGCTTCTATTTCTGTGATAAAGATTCGATGGCAGGCCTACCCGCGAATCTTCTCACCCACCTTCCTGGGGAACCGATCCTCCACGGCTTAGTTTTGCGAACTCCCCGGACTTAAAAATGACGACCCCTCGATCCCATCACATGTGGACAATGCGAGTTTTGTCGTCACTGAGTTGCCAATATCTTTTGTCTCTCAATTTTTCTTCTAATTTAATATTTTACGCTATATTTAATGATCGATAGGTGATTTGTATTAAATATCGATCGGTTCATTATTGGATTCGTGAGAAGTTTGATTAGGGTTAGTTAACATGTTGATTTAAGGTCGATGGATTGCTGTGTCGAGTGTTATCACTGATTATTTTTGATGTTATTTTGACAAAATTCGAGTAATAATAACTATGAAACTTTTAATACACAAATGTAATCGCGGTGAATAAGGTCAGGCTGTCGAGGACCCCTCTACCAATTAGGCTTAATTAGTTTGACGTAATTTTATTGGGTAGTTGGCTATATATATATATATATATATGTTCCTATCGATTACTTGGCTATTGAAACAATTTGTTTGAACAAATAGTGTGTGCTATTCGCAGTAAGGGGTACACGGGTAGAGAGCCGATTTGCCGAGAACTCCATTATGAAAAAAGCAGCTCGAAAAATTTAAGCCGAATTGCCGAAAATACTTTTAAGCGAACACCCTTTCTTTGACTTTTCTTTAGGTCCTAGGCCTAATTGCCAAAAATTTGATATCAAACATTAAATCTTGGATCATATATCTCGCCAACTTGTGCTCAGCGCCTCGGCTTAGTTATACTCAGCCCATTCATTACGTCGATAATGATCTATCAATAGGCAGAATGCAGATAGTTTCAGATTTTTGCCAAATCTGTCGATTTCAATTTCAAATCTGTTTTTGAAAATATATTTCAGAAATTAATGAGTTTCTGATTGAATTGATGGTTGCAGTGAAATTTGAGAGATGGTGTTCACCGAATTCCAAATTCCGTTATTGGGAAATGTCTTGCTGTCGGTGATGGGGTTCTGGCTGACAATGCGACTTATCCCCGGCCTCGGTCCTATGTTCATCAGGGCTAATTTGTTTGGCGTTGACCTCTGCAAATCATCCCAGGACAGAATGTAAGGTTTAGGAAAATATTTAAATGCTTTCAATGACATATAGGCATGTTTCATTAATTAGGATAATTATGTTGTATATTTCAATAAATTTATAGTGGACCTATCCATGAATAGTCTTTAGTTACTTTGTACAAATAATCAATGAAATGTTTATTATTTCTACGTTTACTACATTTAAGTTGCTATTAAGAGTGATTAGGTGCACATAGCTTAACACTGCGTAGCTTAATTTGTATGCTTCAAACAATTTATAAACTTCAGTATTATATTCTTTATCTTACTTTTTCAGTCTTTCTATGCTGGTACGTAAGAAAGAATTTGGTCATTTACTAATTTTAAACTCGATTGTATCTTTTTAGTCTTGCGTGAGAGTGCTTTATAGTTGCCCTTTATAATTTAATGAATATTAAGAACATCATAGTGCACCGTATCAATGCCGATATTTGCAGACCAGAGTCACAGGGTGTGGTGTGTGGAACTGTCTACTTGATCGTCATGTTTCTCTTTATACCGATACCATTTCTGCAGCATCTCACTCTCAGAGATGGCGCCAGTTTTCCATTTCACGAGGTAGTGGTTTGATTCAATTTGTAATCTTATTAGGATTCAAGCTTCATGGGATTGGGGGGGTGCATGACAGGATTTGGATCGCTAAATGTATATTCAAACTTAAAATTCAGTTGTGTGATAATTATTTTGCCGATGATCGACTTAATAGATGCTGATTTATTCATCTGGCTATCTCATGGGCATGACTTTTGAATATTTATTATTTTATGAGAGCGAATAAAGAGATCCAATCGTCCCATATGGATGTAATCAACTTAGGTGCGTTATTATAATTTCAATGGCTGAAAGCTAGCGATAGAAATCCAACTCATGGTTAAGTTTTTCAGCTTTTGCACGCTATATGTCTCCAGTCTTGACTCATATGAAAAGATTGAGTTTTATTTGTTGGCTCAATTAATATTGAAGCAAATTTTATTTAAATGAGCTATTTAATAAAAAGCTGTATATTTATTCGATAAGTCGGTTGTGTCGCAGTACGTCGCGTACCTGGCGGCCCTGCTGTCCATCTGCTGCATGATATTTCTTGGGTTCGCCGACGACGTCTTTGACCTAAAGTGGCGCTACAAGCTGCTGCTGCCGACCATTGCCTCGCTGCCCCTGCTCATGGTCTACCTCGTCACCTTTGACCTCACCATCATCATAGTGCCCGCGCCGCTGAGGGCTGTGCTTGGATACAGCATCAACATCGGTAGAAATACTGTCTGGAATGTACCTATTTCAGTTGCTATATAGTAAATGAAACCATTTGTTAAATTTTTGCAGCATTTTGAATATAGATACAAGCGTAGATATATTAGCGATAAATAATTTGTTCATAGAGAAAATTATGGTAGAAGTATCTGTATAGAGATCATAGAAAGTTTACGTTATAGAATCCAAATTATGTGAAGTATTATTTGTTTATTATTATTAACGCAATGTAGTTATTTTTGTTGCATAAATGTAATTTTTGTGTATTGTGGACATATTTTTTCTTTAAATCTTTCTGGAGCGTCGTTTCATCTCTACGGCGCTCTGAGGTGCTCGTTTCTCCTTGATTTAATTGTTGATCGTGATGGCTGGGTGTGGTGCAGGGATTCTCTACTACGTCTATATGGGCATGCTGGCAGTCTTCTGTACAAACTCAATCAACATCGTCGCCGGCATCAACGGCATTGAGGCCGGGCAGGCCTTTGTCATCAGCTGCTCCGTCATCGTCTTCAACCTCATCGAAATCAACGGTCACTGCTAGTTGAAGCATTAATTATTGCAGATAGCGTGTAAATAGTCTTAAAGAGTTTTTAAGAGTTTAAAACTTAAATACTCTAAAAGGTCAAATGGTTGTCATATCTCAATTGCCATCGCGGCACGATGCATTTGTGTTAAACTCATCTACAATAATGATGATTTAGTATCCATTGGCATACGAGGTATCTGAAATAGAATCAGATTGTGGTATAAGCCTAATCTAGCTTACATTTGACCAGTTGCGTATTAGTTAGTACTTAATTCGCGTCAATTGACAATTACTGATACGTATTATTATTTATTAGTTACAGTTCAATTAGAATCAATGTATGTATAATATTGATAGGGTCACTATCCATTCTATCTTTCAAGTACTTTGACAAAGAAGCTGCATTCCAAGTCATTATAAATTCACTCTTAAAATTACTCCACTCGTTTTTTGCTACTATGCTTTAATCATAAAATACAATCTTGACGTTTGTGTGCAGGTTCGTTTTCAGCCGCTCATGTGTTTTCTCTCTGCTTCATGCTCCCCTTCGCCGCCGTCACTCTCGGCCTGCTGCGCTACAACTGGTTCGTGTGTTCTTACATGCTATTTTGTCTTGTTTGAGTTTTTTTTAGATTTATGAGTTGTATAAATCACTTTATTTGATTTTACACATTGATTATAATACATGTTAAACTTATTATGATAAAGGCTGATGATAATGCTTTTATATTTTCAGCACATTGCTAATATCAAGATTTGATATGTGTGTATTAATCAAAATTTATATTTCATATATATTATTTTATTTGCAGATTGCTTTTATCTTCTATTAACTATAAAGAGGCTTTTTAAATGGCTTATTTATCCCTGAATTTTAGCACGTGGTACCTTTTATAATTATTATTTTATTGCTACTATTTCCTTTTATTTGCATAAACTTCCTTTAATCCTATTATCGTGTGGCTTCCGCCTTCGTTTCCGCTCCATTTCCATCCTTACTTCCATCGTCATTTATCCCCTGTTGCTCCAGGTATCCGTCGCGCGTGTTTGTCGGAGACACGTTCTGCTACTTTGCTGGAATGTCGTTTGCGGTCGTCGCGATCCTCGGTCACTTCAGCAAGACGATGCTACTCTTCTTCCTCCCGCAGGTCTTCAACTTCCTCTACTCCATCCCGCAGCTCTTCCGCTTCATTCCTTGCCCGCGACACCGACTGCCGAGGTCTCCCGTCTCCACAGCTCTCTAGTGCATCGCTGGCTGTTGTTGTGAAAGTTAATACTACCGGTGTCTGATTAATTTAATTTTACCGGTATATTATAAACTTAATACTATCAGTATCTTATAAACTTAGTGCAACTGGTATCAAATAAACCTACTAAGTACTACGAGTATCTTATAAGCTTAATGGTATCGGTATCTTATAAATGTAATACTACTGGTACCGGTATACAACAATATCAAACAGATATAATATAGCGGTACCAAAATATATTGCACATTGTTACAAGTGTGAAGCAGATCAATTCATTTTTAACACTTAGTTAAAGCAGTGAACTGCTAGAATTTTGCTGTCTGAATAGGAAATCATTATATTTTCATGAAATCATTGAATTTCATAACGTTGTTAGCGAGTTGCTTTTAAATTTTAATTACTATAATTTGTTCTAATGTTAATTTTTTTTGTAATTAACCAGATACAATGCCAAAAGCAATCGGTTGGAGTTGAGCTACTCAAAATTCAAATCATCTGAACTTTCTACGATCGGTGACCTCATTCTGCGAGTCTGTCAAGTGTTGCGATTGGTGGATATTAGAAAAGGGGTCGGTGAGGACAAGATGTATACTGAGTGCAGCAACATGACGATTATCAATCTCGCGATTAAACTTCTCGGACCGACGCACGAAGGAGCTCTGACTCTGCGATTGCTTATGTTTCAGGTAAGAATCGTACCGGTACTGATAGTTTTGTGTACCGATACTTTGTAAAAAAAAATTACAGACTCGCCTGATGCTTCGCTTTCAATATGAAACTGTGTGAAATTATGCGTTTCACACAGCGATTTTATTATTCGCAATAATCGCGATACTATTTTACTTCAGTACGAATAATTCAGACAGAATAATATCTGTGATCTATAAACAACTTGGCATAGAACTGTAGACAGTGGTGTTTTTTGTTGACTTATAGATTAACACAAGTTTTAATTGATCCTTTTTTTTTTTAACGCAACATTGTGAGAATATTTCTAAGCCCGACCTATACATGTCTAGCTCGAAAATGGTCCTCGCTATTTCTTAGCGTTCTGCGATATACTGTTTATGCGTGTGGACTATTAGATGTTTTGGTTTTGAAGGCAACGACAACTGTTCAAACATGCATTGAACAGCAATTCTGAAAAAAAATTGCTTTATTTCACATGTCAAATTATTATTTCTGGTGTTTTCCAACTTTTCTAAATTATGATTTAAATGATTCTATGAGCGTTGTTTTGTTGTTGGTGTGTTGCAGGTGTTCTGCAGCATCATCGCGCTCATCATTCGCTACCCTCTTGCGCGACTCTTCTATGAAGCATAGCAAGCCTAGCGTTAACTGAAGCCTACTTACCAGTTGTTTTTATTAATTGTTTTTTTCATGGTAGGGATAGTGTTTTGCAATGTTCTGGATTTGATTAAATATTTGTATTAATTCCGTGAATTTGTGTTTACTCGTTGTCTTTGGTGTGCATTGGCCTCCGCTGCAAAATCATTTGTTCTGAGAATATTGTGGCAAGAAAACCTTTAGGAGAAGAAAAAGACAGTATTGTGAAGTATGGCACTGTTAGCCAAATCGTGACATGTTATAATTGTGCCGTTTTATTTTTGGGTGTAGAAGGACTGAAAGCAGTTGTGTAGAAAGCAGTGTGCTACGGTTCTTAGCTGATGCAGAAGCTAAGTAGAAGCTTTCTAGCAGAAGAAGCTTCCTGGCTGATCAAAATGAAGTCTAGATGTTAATGAGACTTCATCCTGTTGTTTACATCAAGGTTCTGAAAGTGTATCTTGTGTGTAGTACATCGATTATAAGTCAATGAATGTCATCACACATCAGATGATTTTTGATCGTATATTGCTTCTTGGTCGACTAATCACCAGAGGGTTTCAAGTTTTTAACTGTAGTTAAAATTAATATTAAATTAATTTTGTTGTACAAAAATGAACTTAAGATTTACTTTAATATCAGAAGAGCTATATATAAACTTGAGACTTTTGGTTAAACTACTGAAATCGTTACAAATTTTGAAGTTGATTCTAAAATGTTATAATTTATGGCATAAAATTCAAGTTTATTCAAGGTACTCCCGCTGTCAACTTCTTTCTAGTGTGCAACATCTTTCTCTATCACTTAGTGCAATTGTAGATAGCCTCGATCTAAGCCTTGTAGTTTTACGATTGTTTAAAATGTACATTTGAATTCAAGTATAAAGTTTGTTTCATGCTTTAAAAATCTATGTTGAATAATAATCTAATGATGTATTTTTTTTGTTTTGCAGTGATTTGTTTTTCATGAATCTATTTTAATTTTTTTCAATGATTTCAACTCTAGTGGATTCAGCCTTAGACCTGAGTGTGCCTTGCAGGCACTTTGTTCTACTTACATGCATGTCCAAAATACTGGAGGCTTCATAAAACCCGACATTTGTTGGCATGATCGCCAACTAAATTTTTCCAAGTTTTTATCATAAAATATATTTTATTTCTAAATGCAAAAATTTTGATTGAGATTGAAATTTGAAGGTATATAAAGTTTTCATATTCAATTTCGCACATTTTGATGCAAAAAGTGTTTAAAAGCGTCGTATCACAACGTATCATTTTTGCAACACACACTAGAGATTTTCATTGTGAAACAAAGCCAAATATCAAATATCGCTTCCAAATACTTTGCGTATCCGGTAGCGACCTGACGTTCATTGAAAAGCAGAATTGAATGCATTGTATGCATTGTCGCTACCGTAATCTACGAAATTGGATTTATTTCAAAAGGGTTTTGGCAACGTTCGGTTTTGCTTTCGGTAGCTACCGGTCGCTACTGGAAGTAAAATTGAGCTTGCTTGTTATTGTAAAAAAGACCAGTTTTCTCTAAACTGTTGCTTGGCCAATACTGAAGCTAAAAAATAAGCTTGTAGTTGCTGTTGATGTCTCAATATCTGATCAATCAACTTGTAGTTATAAGCGAAGCGATTCGATGTGCAATAACTACAAGAGAAGCCTTTGAATGACTATATTGAATACAGCCTCTTGGTTGGCTACGGCTTTAAGCACTGTTAACCTGAACGGGCCGCTTGGCTGGATTTTGTGTAACGCGCTCTCGCTTACGCTCGGCCGCTTGGGGGGGATAAGTACCAGTTGTTAAGGGGTTAGCTTTTGCAATCAGAGCCAGATGGACATTGATAGAAGGCTTGGTCAATGTGACTGCTGACGTGCGATCTCGGTCTCACCAATGCTTATTGAAATGTGAACTATATCAAATATCTCACTGATATATAACATTGCTAAGTTTTTGGTGAATTGTTACTTATTATGTCAAGGTTGCACAATAAAATACTCAATATTATCATGCAAAATTGCATGTGATGTAATTTTTGATGAAAAAGGCCTTGTAATCCTTAAAGACTGTGTTAGGATTTTATAATTGAAAACTGCAAGCAGTGTTTTAATCGATTCAGAAGTAATAAGTCGCGTTCATAATTCGTCGATGGCTAATCGTAACTAATATTAATGTCTTGTGATTCCCATCTAAATTAATTGTCGTTAAAGTTCTTGTTTGCTTTGAAAAAAGAAGCCTTTGATTTTGGCCTAGGGCCTACCATATTTGATTGCTGTAGATGAAAATTGTGCGTATGGTAGCTTGAACTTGCATATGAAGAGATGACATTGAAATACAATTTTGGGACTGAAATATAAACATTGATGCAGGTCATATGAATTAAAGATCTGACTAAATATAATTTTTTTGGCTGATACAAAATGCGAGCAAGGCATTTCTTCTTTGTGATAATTAATCGTTTCTTGTGAACATAGAGGGTGGACTAAGAAAACTGATTTTGGTTGTTGCTCTATGCATTCCCATTGTAACAAAAAGATGAGGGTACTTTGAAAATTTTTATGAAATACAAAGAGCATATAACACATTTATACACCGATAAACAACAAATTTCACTTCTTTTAACAAAGAAACAAGCAAGTTATAACAAGCAAAATAGGCAATTAAAACAGTGTTCAAATCTATTGAATGACAATGATCTAAACAAATCAAGCTATTAGCCAGCAAATTTGTGCGATTAAAATGATTGTAAAAATAGATTCGAGGAAATTTTGTTTTATTGAAACATGAATATATTAGAAATTGAAATAATTTTTAGTATAGTTTTGATATACTTTTTATTTTTTTATACATTCAAAATGAACAAAAATATTAATTAATCAAACTTCTCAAGTTTCCTTCTTGAAAGGGCATAAAAATCTATTGACTGTACTAATATATTTGTCTGTGTACTACTAAATTTTAGTTTAACATAATCCAAATGAAACTATGACCCAAAAAATAATTTCAAATCAAATATTACGGTCCGAAATTATAAATCGGTCCTAAATTATAAATCGGACTTTCTCAGCAATATCACATGGTGCAAACCTTCGACGACTTGTTTGAAATAACGCTACTCGCATATTAGTGATGTACAGTACGCTAATATAAAAAATTCTCCATGACAAGGCATTCCAACAAAAGAGCAGTAGATCTAGGCCAATATTACCGACAAACTCCACAACAATAGATCCTGTATTGTTACCATCAAACTGTTTTGATACCATCAAGTATCAGAAGCTTAGATTGTGCATACACAAGCTGCACTCTTCTGAAGAAAGAAGGACCTTTTTAGCAAAAACGAAAGTTGATTAGAATTATGGGTAATGGTTGTTAATTATTGTGATTGGATGTGCAAGGGTCATGACCTTGTCCATCAATTGTTGGCGGTCGGTAATTGGTTTGGCCCGCAGGCCAAGCCCCACCCCATTCATCCCCATACATCACTCATTGTTCAGACTGTAGTGACGGGGCTTGCATCAAACCTTATGAAGATCATTGTGGGATCTTATCAATATATCAGTTTGATTTGAACCTATACAGTACATGCCATTAGTCAAAAACACAGCAAATTATCAGCTGAAATTATAAAATCTCAACAAAAATAAGAAGCTGAACAAGCAGTCAAATTCATAATTTTTGTGACCAGATTACATTGTAAATATTAGCAAGTGCATGCAATTATGCATGAGATAGATCTCGCATTTATTTTCTTATTACCAGCGGTTTGCATAGTGATAATTTTAAGTTTTCAAACACTGTTATAAAAACCACAATTATTATCAAATCGACATTATACTTCGCATACGATTATGCAAGGGAAAAGCACAGTTGTTGCACATTCATTCCACACGGTGCATTCAAAACGATACAGTACAATAGCGAAATGGAGCCAAAATAACACGCATGCAACGCGCGGACAAAACTGATCATGGTTTGTGTTTTTAGACCGCATTATAAAGGTTCACGGGATGATTACGGAATCCTGATGTAACCGACGAGAAAACAATTTACTAGTTTCATAGACACGGAAACCATGAAATAAAACATCGACCGAACGTCGGACGTCTGAGCCTGGACCGCTATGACTGACATTTTCCATAAAGATAAAACAAAAATAAATTAAAATCGGTAAATCGCGTATTTACAATGATTATTTGATAACGATGCTTACCATTTTATTGAACGGTATATTATACGGAACGGAAGGGATGCCGCAATTAATGCGCGATTAATGTACGCGAATCGCTTAAATTCTAGATAAACGTACTCAGCCCAAACCTAGGAGATAATTTTTTCCTTAGAACACGATGTATTTACTATATATGGACAATTTAAGCGCATTACCTATCTATTTAAGCGACCACCAGACTTGAACTAGACTGAACCTGAAAAAAAATTCTTCATTGATCCTGAAAAATTTGCATCCACAAAAAGGTAAAAACTCAAATCGTTAATATTGAAAACGTAAAAAACGGGTTGTGATGATCTTCAAATACAGAGATACAGTGAAACTAATCCACAAAAAAAGCAGTTATGCCGCAGTACACTACAAATAATACAGGTATTCACACCACAAACAAGGCCACAATGGAATAAGTATTTGATTGTTCAAGACCATAACATCACTAGTATTTTTTTAACAAAAACAGCCATAATGTATCCCCCCTTACATTCAACGTCAACGATACAAAAACTCCATTCTCAAGTGGAAGATATATCTCACGTGTTCATCATACTTAGCTCTCAAATTTGAATACGTGACAAGACAATGACCGAAGGCCCTATGCAAATGGAATAACAAACATTTGAGCAAACGTCTCCAGCAATCTCCCAAACGTCGACTGTCATTTGTGGCGTAATGAAAGGCCACCGCTACAGACAAAATCTTCATACAACGACTGCACTCCATCCATGGCTGCAGCCTCCAACTGCTAACGTAAGACACTGTTGATCCGTCGCATGGAACAGTTTCACAACATGATTTGTGACACAAAGACGAAACAAATTTGAGCTTGGTTATTATAAAACACAATTTTAGATACAAACCCTCCTTGATATACAACTGCTGCAAGCCAAAAACTGTATCAAGGATGAGCATTAATATGTTTGGCTTGTTTTGTTCACATCCTGTATTTGAGATCTCCTTTTATGCATTTTATTATTCCAATTATGCATTTTAAAATTTACGATTAAATGGAGTGCATTTATCATCTCCGATTGCGCATTAAATGCATAAGAACCACTATAATCATACAAAGCATAACAAACTACAAACTGCCAAAGTGAAGGGCTGGTCTGTCAGCAGGCGCCATGTGCAACTACACAAACAACGTAATTCCCAAACACGAGTGTGCACGTAGCGAATACTAAATCTCGTAATTATCGCCATAAATCTTTCCTTTCCTAAGTTTACTGCTGCCAACAAGTACGCCCACATCGCTTCTATCAGGTCATACAATAAGCCGCTGTACATTGGACGTTTCAGACGGACGCATTAAGGACACACTCGACACTCAGCAACAGTTCTTTGACTTCCTTCTACGCCGCGAGTCAGTCAATGGCAGTTTTAAGATCGCTGTGCTGCATTAGGACGTCGAACTGGGAGAGAAGAGATGCGGCAGCATTCGCCGCCCGCCTCCAAAGCGCGACTCCGTACTTTTATGTCGTTGACGAAGGTCGGTCATGATCTGCGCAAACACAACAGTTTATACTTCGACGATAAGCGGATGCCAGTGACTGCTATAGATTCAGACCTGGATATGGTACGCGGGTAGGCAACAGTACTTAGAAAACTATAGTTGGAAACAGTGAGCTTCAGTGTGTTGGCTAGTGCCCACCTGCCGCAACAAACGAGTTGAGCCCACGCCTGTCCTCGCATCAACCCCTCATTAACCCCTCATCAACCCCTCATTAACCCCTCATTCACCGCTCATTAAAACCTTATTAACCCCTCATTTACCCCCTATCAACCCCTCATTTACCCCTGACCCCAAATTAACTCCTCATTCCGCCCATGCAGCGTGTCCTGGGTCGTGCGCGCGCAACAAAAGCATACTACTAAGTTCTACCAGAATGTGACAATCTAATCCCTGCAAGCCGGAAAACAAAGAATTGGCTCGCAGCCCAGAGCTCCCCGGGCCAGTCGTAACAGACGAATAAAGAAAAAGGAGAGGTTCTGTATGTCGCCCTTCACACGAAAGCGTAATATAGTAGTACTTTTTACTACACACGGTCCGTAACTCTAGAAACCATCAAAAACGACCAGGGTGAGACCACATGATGCACCAGAATGAGGTTGTCGATGCCGGTAAGGAAGCCGTCCTCGCTGTTGCCGAGGGTCCAGGCCGCGCGGTGGGACAGCATCATGTCCTTTACAAGCATCGTCTTGGCAAAGTCGATGATCCAGATGCCGGTGTTGTCGTCCTTGTCGTAGAGCAGAAGCAGAGAACTGCCGATGAGCTGCAACGACATGCAAGCCGGGCACACCATTAATGAATATCATCGTAGCGTGAACATTTCAAAGATGATTTTAATGTATAGAGCAATGATCCTACACAAGTTACTGTAAAGATTTACTATTCTCCGATTCACTATTCTCCGCAAGCACCACAAGATATTTATCATTTTGACACTGCATTTAATACTTCATCTATTACCCAATATATATAATATATAACAATGATGAAGTATTTAATTAGCAAGTGTCACACCGTCAACAATTATTATCGCAACGCGATCAATTAAAAGATTTCAAAAGTTTTTTTAAAATGAATTTTTAGAGGATCTTAAAGATATATCATATCCTGAATTTTTAAATTCTATACAGACATACCATTCAGGATGTATTGCACCGATAGCAGTGGATAAGTTTAGATGCAATACTCTTTATGTAAAGTAGATATATTATTGAATGCTTCTCATCAGTATGTCGACTCAATCCTGAAGATTTTTTTTAAAAACCACTACAAGTCAAAACTCCTTTTTTTTTTAAACTCGCCCTATAGAAGCCTGAGGCCTAACCTCGTGATGTTTGAAGTACCGCGACTCTTCAAACTTTTGTCGAATGAGCTGCAGCTGTTTGAGAAACTTCTTGTAGACGACGGTACGCATCCCGACAAACCGAACTACTGTAGCGGCAACCTACAGCATCACACACCAGATCCTGCAAAATAAACAACTACTACCTACGTGTATCTATGGCAATATTAAGACACATTAAACAATGACTAAAGTTTTATAAAACATTTATCTACATCGTGACACAATACTACAAGTTTCTTTTGTTTCATAGATACAACAAAGTTTTATAAAAGAAGCATAAATATGTCAGTAATAATGATATTATCAAAACAGGTGTCAAATAAACTAAACATCAACCATAAACAGCAATCACAATGTAATGTAATAAATACTGATAAAGCAAATAAAACTGATCAAATCGTTGCAATAATCTATCCAAAAAAGTCTAAGTCTGATTATCAGACTTAGATTACTCACAGAACTGAAGCAGTTGTCCTATCGCAAACACGAAACATTATATAACTTCTAAGCTTCGAGTCTGGGTTTAAACAATGCTATTAGCATCCAATATCCTCCAGTCACCATAGTCCATAGAATATTAAATACATCGTTCAACGATCATCACGCATACCTCTTCCCTTGTTCGAACTTTCTTCAAATCCGTGCACGGTAATTCACCAGACATCTGCCAATTGTGACAAACGCAATAAAATGCCAAACAAATGAAATGATTAGCCAAACAACATTGACACCAATTTTACACCAAACACAGCCACCTTCAACATTTGACGTACCCTTGCCTGTAGATCTATATAGCACAAAAAGTAACTCTTAATCAGTCATATATTCATCAGAACGTATACCGTAACAAAGTTTGCAATAATTTGCTGCAACATATGCAACAATTTAGTGATCAATGAATGACACTTGAGTACAGAACATTACTCACAACCGTCTAACATTGCCAACCTTCTCTAGAATACATCAGGCAGGATATTAAGAAAAAAAAATTAATTTAAAATCAAGACACGATTTAGTTTAAATCCTTTAAAAGATTACAAATTTAGAACCAAAAAATACGTAGTCAAAAGCATAGAATATAGCAAATTGACAAAATTCACTCTTCATTACGCATTTTGTAAACTTAAAATGTAATAATATCATTACACATCGCTATGAGGTACCGGTAATTTTCACTGCCAATTGGACACGCATAGATAAGGAACACTACCGGTATCCAATGTACGACAATGATGCTACGCACTCACTCGGATGGCATCGACCCGAAAACCAAGCGATGCTGACGAGCTTCCTTTCTCTCGAAACTGAAAGATGAAACCAATGCTTGATTTAAACTGGACCTTGAGAAAAATCGATCATGAAACTTTAGATCTAAAGTTCTGATTATTGAATCATAACAATATCTTCAGAGAACATGAATATATGAACAAGACACCGATCACTACGGCACCACTGTACAAGTGATTGTTCTGTAGATACCCTCCATTGATCACACTATTCCGTAACAGTAACTGATACAGGTAATAGGATAACTATATTTAGAATACAAAGTTAAAACTTGTTGAACTAAAATAGCAATTGTAACTATTTTAAGAACCAATCAATAATATCATAACTTTTAAAAATAAAAACTGCATGCCAGATGTCCAAGATAAGTTGCTTGAAATAAAGGGTGGACGTGGACTGGTAACCTGCATGTAGCGCAGCTTGGTGATGGCCGCACGGTCATGCTCCTCCTGGGTCGGCTCATTCGGGTCAACCAATACCATCTTCTCATACAGATCGGGTCGCAGCTTCTGATTGGTCACCTCAGACTCGAGAAACGTTCTACAGCCAGCGAATCACGACACTTAGAACTCAAATGAGAAGTCAACTTGATTCATAAATGTATCAATGCGTAGGTGTAAAAAGTACAGTAGTTTTAACTTCACTGTTTGATCATAAAATGCACATTGAAAATTGTAAATTGAACAATTTACCATTCGTTATATTGAAGACTCAAATGATAAATGTTATGCACTTGCTTGAGAATAGAGCATTAATAGTATTTAACTGAACTATAAACATAACCTGGAATAAAGCAATGAAGAAACTAATCAGGCAATGCTAATTACATCCATGATCCCTAAGGCCGGGTTTTTCCATCAAGTATCAATATTTTAATCTGAGATTAATATCCTAAAAACCAATCATTAAACGCTAAATTAATCCTGGATCAAGTAATTTCAGTGGTTGTGAGGACGTCATGACGTCAGATTAAAAAAGTTAAATTTTAACACTTGATGGAAAAACTCGACTTAAAGGTGAAAAGAACCTATGCTGCATTGATCAAAATATGTGATCAGCATTATAAGAAATCGCATTATATTTGACGCTAAAACTTATAACATCAAACTTGCACTTCAATTGTTAACGAGCATCTACTCATAGGTAGACTCTGTACTAAAAACAGTGCAGTGCTGCTACATAAAACTGTGATTGATCGAAGATGCTCAACATCGAGGGCCTACGCCCTACGAGGCCCAGCACATACTTGTAGTAAGTATATAGTAGCTTGTATCACAAGTAGGCTAATGACCATCATAAACATAACATGCGCACTTATCACAGATTTCTTATACAGTCGATCTAAAGGCATTTTTTATGTTCACCAATGTTCCTGTCGATCCCTTCTGAATATTTATAATAAAGGCAAAAACATAAGACATACAAAATATATATATACAAAATAAAGAATGTTGCTTTAAACAAATTGAACAAACAAATGTTTAAAATTATAGTCCGTTCAAAGCTGGCATGTAGGTGAGCGGCCAACAGCGAAATATGATCTCAGAGTCAGTAGAATCCGGGATGGTTGTTAGTTCATGGCATCAAAACACTATCAAACTATCACGCATTAACCAGTTTACAATTATCGCATTAACCAGTTTACAATTATCGTACAAGGGACAGCAGCGAATTGAATGATGAATCCAGCGGTACCATTCGTTTTCAAAATAAGCCGAATAGCTTACTAATTACTGCAGCAGTATTACCAACTCATTACTCAACAGATCTGTTTATGTTAGCAAAAATTTAAAATCAGCAAATGATCGTGCAAAGACTATGTTTAGAAGCTTTACAAAAATGTACTTAAAACTGAGTTGCGCACTAACATAACACATGACTGAGAAGCTGTAAGAAGGTTTCTTATAAGCATTAAAAATAAGGACACTAATTTAATTTGAAAATTTTACATTGTTCCCATGTACCTAAATCCAGCCGCAGCTTACAGAGTTCAACAAGTACTCTAACCAGCAGTTTTAAATAAACAGTCAATTAATAGTTAATTTGTATCTTACCGGGAACCCATCTTGATATCCATAATATTGGGATCAGTAAAATGCTGCAGCAAATCCTCAATCTCAATGAATGCTGCGCATCTCGTCAAGTATCGTACTTCACTTATTTTCAATGACCGATAATGTACTTAAAACATTTAACGTAACAAATATATATATGAAATACAGCTACCAGTAAATGCCAAACCATTTCAATATTATTCATGTATGCATCCTCAAATTTTACTGACCTCACTGGGCACCGTAACAAAAATCACGTACGAGACTACCGGCATACAAAGTTTGTCATTTTTTATGATAAACCTTGTGAAATGAAATCTTTCATTCACCATTAAATAGATATCGACTTTGTACTTATTTCTTCGAATTGCCATAAATGTAATAAAGCACCAAATTTAATAGAAAGTCAAACAAATACTAGTTGAGTGCTGTACTTCACTTGCTGTTCATAGTCAGTCAGCGAGACAAAATCATCACAATAATACAATTTCCAATGATGGCATGGCTGGCTTAGAGCAATAAACCACCCATGTTTAGTTGTTAATATAATGAATTTGTAAACCAGATTTATTATAGATTGTATATAAATGATCAAGACCTCTCTGCCTGTACAAAAGAATGTTTCATTCTTTCATATCTTTCTAGAATTACAACCCAAATATTTGAAACTTTCTATAAAATATGACCACATGCAGGAAAAAGAAAAAGGATTTCTGTTAGCATGTAACTTTCAAAAAACCATACATTTCCTATTTGCAAGAAAGTTGATTCCCCGAAAAGGGGACGACATTGACTATATTGAAATTCATATGTCACTTCTAGCATGGAGTATTGCTTGGGCATAGTGCTTGCAACAGTTCAGGAACGAGGGAAGGAAATGTTGCTTGCGGCTCACGAAGAAAAAAGTGCACAAAGTGCCCGTGCAGTGGTGTGTGCGCATGTAGCGGGTGTCTGTTGCACAAAATGAGAACAACCAGGGAAAGGCCGAGAGTAGGAAAACCAGCCTTAAACAGGAAGTTGGGGAAACCAGCATACAACATCGCAGTCTGCACAACGTGCCGGGTTACCGTACTATTTTGCTGAACATTCTCAATTTTTTTGCATATTCATCATTTTGGCTTCCACCCGCATCTGAAAAAAGCCAGTGTAGAAAGAGGAAGGAAAACTGTAGTGCTACCTATTTCCTTGTACCGTACTTCAATTAATATTCTTCAGAGATATACGACGTTAAGTACATTACGTAGATCAACTAAATTTTTATGCATCTCTAGAACTTCAAAAAGTCGACCTTTTAATTGCGCACAATGACTCGACAGGGTTTCTCAAAGTGAAACTTATGATCTCGCAGGGGTAAGTGACGTGTAGAGTGAACACAGCGATGCAGAACGCTTGTCATGCCCTATTGCAATTTATTGCGCTGTATTGTATGCAACACAAGTCCGCGCTTATCTTGCAATACATCATCTTCATTTCACCCATGCCATGTTGAATATTAACTAGAAACAGTGCATTAAATGTCTTCAACACTTAACTAAATTGTAAGTAGGCTATATTCGCGATGTATGTACAGCTTTGCCCCACACCAATTATCCCTTTTAAGAAAAGGCATCCCCTACGCTTAAAAAAATGTTGCAGGGGCTTCCAAAAATCCGTACCATTCACATGACAAGCGCGTCTATAAAGAACCGGAACAAGATCCATTTATAACACGAGAAAAGTTTCTGCGACGCCGGCCCGTGTAGTAAGGATACTCTCGTCGTTGTAGTCGACCTCGCGGTAGAATTTTGGTACGACGCCGCGCACCGCATCGTTCATGAGGGCCTGGTAGCAGCGCGACTCTGCGCCGTCTGACTGCTTCTTCCATATCGTGTGCGGGCCAGCAGGCGCAAAGAAACCTGCCATGCACATGCACTCGTATATTACATATACGATATTCGCACATATATATATTTAGCTCTTTTTAAATTTGTTAGTCTTCTATTATCATCGCTGCTAGACGTTCTAGCACAGATAGCAGCTTTCAGATATTTTGCCTGGGGGACACGTTTACAAGGCTTCAAATTGAATGTAAAACAAAAAGCTGAAATCTCGGACACACAAAACATACTAACTAACTAACCTCCTTTTTATCGTGTTATCTGTTATTGTCCATGTTTTCACATTTTCGCCCGCCCTGATCAGGACAGTGACACACAAAACATACTAACTAACTAACCTCCTTTTTATCGTGTTATCTGTTATTGTCCATGTTTTCACATTTTCGC
>JAQIWG010002867.1:0-19271 GCA_034695025.1 Chamaedrilus cognettii | reverse complement strand
AATATACACAATATACACAATATACACAATATACACAATATACACAATATACACAATATACACAATATACACAATATACACAATATGCACAATATACACAATATACACAATATGCGCATCAAAAGTGTCATGCGTGCTATCCTAAATCTATCACTTCCGTCGCCAACATTGATACCGAAATGAATAATTTTCTAGCAATGAACGTCTGCAATTTGAATGTGCCACGTGAGTGTTCCGTATTGTGTGATTTTAATGAACGACACGTACCTCCTGAATTGTTACATCCCAAGTTAAGATATTTATATATTGTGTATTTTCCAGAATGCACCAAGTGCCGCGGATCGAGCTACGAGGCGAAGCCATGCAGTGGCAAGACAGACCGGCAGTGCATCCGTGAGAACTTATTGCTATAAATGTTTAATTAATCATTCCGCCAATTCTTACATTATTTTATTTTGCGCTGCTCTACTCATCCCTGGACCTGTCCAGTGACTTGGTCGTTGGGGGCGCCACTTCTGATAATGTCAACACAGTTCTTCTCTATTGCTCTCTGTCCTCTGACAAGCGGCGGCTTTAGGTGGAGCTGCCCTGTGCAGGTACCACACCCACCTTAGAATGTAACCTTGACAACTTTGACTGTAGCTAAGCAAACCCTAACCATAAACTCTCCCTAACACTAACCTATCCCTAACCCCAACTTACTAACTTTCATGGGGCTCTAAGACTAATCCTATTTAAAAAAATTGTATTTTCTCACGAGCGGCAAGAATTGAGTGACAGTTGAGTTATACAGGAGTGGGCGTGTTACATGCAATGGGCAGCTCCACCTACAGCCGCTTTTGTCCCCCGCGCCGCGTAGCAATTTATTGCTGGTATGTCTTTCTGGTCCACTCTTTCACATTCTGCATCCAATTCCTCCGTTGTTTTCCTCGCTTTTCATTGACTGTCGCTGTAAGATTGTGCTTTAAACTTCTTGATCCGCTGATGTGGGTAAAAAATTGAAGTTTCATTCTTTTTACATTTGGTGGTAATCTGCCGTTTTCTGCTATTCTCTTTATTTCGAAACTTTTAAATTATTTTATTACGATATTCTATTACATTAACAAAGCATAGTTATTTTCTAATTATAGATTTTCAAGGTTTAATTTGTCAAAGCCATTTGCAGGCATGTTTACATGCCTGCCTTAAAAAATGTAATTGTGGTAATAGTAGAGCAATAATAATAGTAAGGAGAGTAGCAGAGTAAGAGCTAGCCTATTTTCTGTCAATAAATGCTTTACAATTAAATTTCTTCACTGATACGCAGATGCCACGCACCCTCTGCTAATCACCGGAGCAACCGCAACAGGAAAATTTCTGGAAGGTTTGCAAGTTTGATTAACTCTCAGTTGTCCTTGTTGTTAAACCATATGATGACTATCATTTCAGTTTTCTGTAAAACGTTAATGGTTTAGATTTGTCTCGTTGGTAATATTAGTAATCAGTGGCGCTGCGGCCGTAGCCTCGCCGTCATGGAAGGCCTCTCCCCAGTTTTTATTCTGGGCCCCCCGCTGCTCTTTTATACTGAACATGGATTGTTCAATGCTTGCCTCCTCAAACAGTTTGTTTTTCCTTCAATTTGCTGCGCGGGCTGTATAATGGTGCTCCTAAGAATAAATTAATGATCGCTTTAAAAAAAACTAACGAGAATATACAATGAACTCAGTACGATGACCGGACATTACAGAATTTCATTTTTGCTATTAATTTTAAACGAAATATAAATGTATAAGTGTATCATCTAATAGCACAGTAGTAGAAGAATAATTGACGCTCATTGTATGATTTTATGTTCTTTAGAGTTGTATGATGTCAAACACGAGCTGAAAAGACGAAAAAGTATGTAGTCCATGTCTGATTTATTTACTATCTTTTTTACGTACACTCTCGTTTTCTAGCACTTAAGATCTAAGAATATCTATCCCAATGCACACAGTAGTGTTAAGCTCCTTACATTACATCAAAAATTTAGACTGTGTGCGAAATCGTGTAAATAAAAACAAATCATCCATGTACATTCATATTAAAATGGAACTTAAGCCATATTTTAGCATTAATCATTACATGAAATTATGGTTTCAGTAAACAAGCAAATTGAAATATAAAATTATAGAAATAAATTCAGCCACCGGGCATACGCTTTAGAATATATTTAGCAACCTTGTGATCAATATCGCTGCTTTACAATTTCTGAAAAAGTACTTGAGAATTGTAAATCTTTTTTGGAGAAGCCGGATATGATATTAGATCAGAGTTGATGAAACTTAGATTAAGTACCGTAACGGCTTTCCAGTTGAAAGTTAAGGAATGGATTCATAATATGATGTTGTAGCTATTATTCAGATTTGAATTATCAGAAATTATTTGACCTATCAGAAATTAGACAAATTCAATAGTAAATGCTTAGAAACTTTACAGCAATTCTAAGGTTTTGCGTGATCCCATATCCAGAATAAATACCAAAAACGCTGGGCTTGCTCCGTGCTTAACCGCCTGCCTTTTCATTATCATCCACCATATATGAAAATGTGGCGCTTGAGCCGATTAAAACTAAAAAACCGCATCCCTTACTGTAGTTAAGTTTAGCCACTATGGAATATGCGTTGCTTTATGCCTTCTCCTTAGAAACAGGCATAGTGCAACTGCTCAGTCTTTAGAAATCATGTAGGTCTATGCCACCTAGTCTATTTTCACAGGCAATGCTATGGCTTTTTCAAATTCGGTGTACAATTTTCGGTGTGCAATTTGCATGTAGCCATCATTTTGGCTTTATTTTAATTTAATTTATTTTTAATTTTATTTTTTGTAGCCCCTTACGGAGAGGAGTTGATGCCCCATTGCGCCAGCGGATGGTCGCTGGTGGTAGTTCTACTGTGGACTAGGAGGCTTCGTAGGAACACAGTTTGTGGCTGACGAATTTAAATCACCTTTGAGAAGGGTGCACGAAGTGACTCGAAATCTTTGCCGCGGTCGGAATTCGAACCAAAGCGCCGTCACACTCGTAATCCGAGGCCAGCGACTTAGACCGCTCGGCCACCACGTTTTTTAGCATACTACGCCTGCTAAGCGCAACTCTTCCGTAACGTGCAGAACTGAAGGTGGAGCACTCAAACAACGTGTTTGCGGAGGACCTGCACGCGACGCGCCACCTCGAGACGATGTACTACGTCACCGACACCACGCAGGCGTCCGACTTCCTCTGGGAGCGCGAGTCGGGCCTGCGCGTCAACGTCGGGGTGATGGACGTCCACCTGATCCCCGAGTACGGGGACGTGGAGCATGAGGGGGACAACAAGTACATGCTGAGTGACCCCAACTACAGCGAGGAGAAGGAGCGCTACAGGCAGATACTGCGTGATTACTGCCGGTGTGTAATGTGTAGTAGATACTGCGCGACTACTGCAGGTGTGCAGTGTGTAGCATTTGCAGGCCTGTATTTATGCGGATCCACATCGCAATTTGCGAATCAATTTGACCCCATTTGTAAATCAAATACAAATTTGATTCGCAATGTTTGCGAATCAAAAATTGTGTAGATCAAGGCTCAATCAACCGACGAGTGGCAGCACTGAATTGACTTTCAGTTCACGCGCGGCTCTATTAGTAACCAATTGACGCAGACTGTGCCGATTGTGCGAAATGGCAAGGCTATAATAATGCAGCGATTAGTCGTATCACGGACCATATCCACGATCACATCATGGAGCATTATAGTGTAGTAATGGATCCGTGGGGTGGAGATAATAAAAATAGTTTGGTGACTACTAAAGTCTGCGCGGCACAGTGCAGATTCAACAGTTTCGTGTAATCCCTTTGACGATTTTAAGACGATTAAAAACTGCCAATCAAATTTGTGAAACTGCTAATCAAATTTGAATTCGATTAGCAAACCTGCTGATCAATTCTCTGGGCTTAAATACTCGCCTGAGCATTTGCTACAGCAACTACATAATAACTTTAGTTAAAAGCATGGCATACAATGAAACGGGAAGCTGTTGAGAAACGACGGTCTGTTCTACCTTGTAACCACTACATGGAGTACATGTGAATAGCAGTTAGTCCTTGTAGTTCTAATATTGATTTCGTCGAAGTGCAAGCATTAATTCTTTGGCCATAATTTCATTGATATGACTTCTCCTTCTAATGAGTGTTTTCTGATTTAAATTCAGCTTGTTCAATTTCAGGAATCCTATTCCTGATTACTACAGCATGACGTTGGAGATATCAAGGGATCGAACGACGGCTGCTGAAGCCATTGTGTGCGACTCCAAAGACAGCGCAAAGCAGAAGTGTCCATTTTGGTACAAAGATGGCGACGTGTTTGTGCATCGCACTCCCAACGACGCTTGTCAGAAAATGGTTTGTGACTTTCAATCTTTATGCCTCTTATCATTTTAATTATAAATTTGGATGAAAATTATATAGATCCTTCAAATCTGTTTTAAAATCTTATAAATTTAGATTGATACGATTAGTTATGCAGTATACGATTTTTTTACCTTACTTAATTTGTACTTTGACCTTGTAGGCAACTTGAGCTTGTAGTACGGTAATAGGTAACTGATTGAATTTGACAAACCTCTTGCAAACCTGAAAGTGAATTTAAATATTTATTGTTATTTGTAACACATTCATAAAACAAAATTATAGGCATTCCTGATGTATGCGCATAATATGCATCAGCTGGAAACAAATCTCTGTTGACAAAATTACTCCAATCGGTCGTATTCTTGCGTCATTACACCGATTGATAGATGACTATTATTATTATTCTTTAAAAAAAATCTACAAATTGTAACTTGTTCAATTCTTACTTGAAGGCCAGGGTGAGCAACTAAGCATTCATTAATTATGCAGGGTGTATTTAAAAAAAAATTAGATCAACTGCATGCATGTAATGGTCTCCGATAGCACTGCCAATCGATGTGTTAATTTTGATTATTTTATTTCATTTTTTTTCGCTTTTTATAGCTATTTCTATTATTATGCTCATTTGCATGCCATGTTTGAGTTACATTGGTTGAAAGTAGAGTCGTATTGTCAAATAGTAGGAGTAATAGCAGTATATGATTACATGTCGAACTAATGCAATGACGTGCAACTAGTCTTTACTGCAACGTGCATGGTAATTTCGTTTTGTGTCTTTTTGCACCTGCCTACTAGAGGCAACGTCGTGAACAAGTTTGTTGATGATGTTTGTTGTTGTTGTTTAACAATCATATTCACACAGCTTCAGTAGTTAATAATGGCTAGCAAGACTGTTCCAGTCTTGCATATTGGTATGCATAGAAATCTCACCGCTACAAAATCAAAGTATCTCTACACTAATTGCAGACATTATCAACGATGAATTCGCAAAAAATTCCTTAGTTGTGAGATGTCATATTTATATTTTGGAGTAGTTATTCAAGACATTCATAGTGCGAACTTCCCCTAAGTTCACATTTAGGGTTAGGCTAAGGCGTACGCCTTTTCATACATTTTTTTCTACTTTAGCTTGATCTTGTTACTTCCCTATGTGAAATTGACGCTTGTATTGACATTGGTGATGAAGTAATAAATAAATATAACTTTAAAAAAATCTTTTTGGAATAGTACCGGAGCTTGATTCCGTTACATCTTTTAACCACCTTGACAACTTGGTTAAACCTCACGATCTGTTCTTCTCCAAAGCCTTCCTCTGTCTGCTCTCTCGCGCCTTGCAGGCCTACTATTTTCAATACATATTCACATTTTTTTAAATATCATTTTTCAGGATTTTTCTATTTTACGTAATATCTTCAAAATCTATGAACAATAAGTATAATTGCAAAATATATTCTGATTTAATACTTTGCGTTTAGTTGTTTAGTTGGATGAAATGAATCAGTCAAATGGTAGACATTTTGTATAGCCTGCCAGCCTACTGCTGATGTATGAGTGCAATAATTGCAGACTTGTTCAGGAAACCATTTGCTCTCTGTATTGACGGATCATTTAATTATTGTGTAGAGCGCAAGTTTGGCTAGTCCTTGAACTATGCTGAACCACAATGACAAACTGGCTCTGTGATCAATCCAATGCGTTGTGCTCTGCAGGGGCGTGATAAAAAAAAAAAAAAGTTATTTTGTGATGCAGTTATCAAATCTGGTGAACAGCAAACGACACCTGGGGCCTCATTTACGTACATTTCTTAAGATTTTCTGAAATCTTATCCTAACTGAAATTTAAAACAAATAAAATCCAATCGCCGACCGCTTTGACGTCATCATTCGGTTTGCGCGCGACCGTGCCGAGTTTCCAATAAATAAGATAAGATTTGCAAAAGATTTTTTTCTCTTAAGACAATCTTATGACTAAGATTGCCATAAGATATCTACGTGAATGAGCCCCCTGGATGAAGTGACAATAGGCCTACGCTTCATATTATTTGTCTGCTTTTACATGCTTTAAGGCTGCGAATATTATATGTTCATATGCAACTAAGAATTTACAGAAGCTAAATTGAAATAAGCAAGGATTTTAACTTCAATTGACTACAGCACAAAGAGAGCACCAATGCACTCCACGCTATCAATCACTGATTGACTGGCTGTTATCGAGCTAATGGTTGCTAATGGACGCTCTTAAGGTAGAGTTACGTTACGTCTTCAAAGTCGGATTCCCTGCCATGTTCCTGATATCCGACAATAAAGATGTACGATTTTCACGTGTCCAGCATCGACGTGTTTCGAACATGGATGCTCGCACAGGTGTCTAACCGTAATATGGTGGTTATATGGAGGCTCTTAGAAGCACGATTGAAAAGATGTCGTGTACGATCTTTGCGTGTTCATCGTCGGCGTGTTCTGAATGCACATGTTCCGAACATGAATGGGAATTCGACATTGAACACATAATGCAACTCTACCTTGACTTCATTCTATCATCCAACCTCAATTCATTAATGAGAGTAGAGAGGTTGATGAAGGACTTCCATGGCAAGGGCACAACCACCGGGGGGGTCTGAGGGGTCATGACCTCCCCAACTTTTGGGCTGACCCCTCCATTTTAAAGAATTTTTTTATATGAAACTTGACCCCGACCCTCCTAACTTTTGGGATGACCTCCCCCATTTTTAGCATTTTTCTATATAAAATTTGACCCCAATCTGATCCCGACCTCTTCAACTTTTGGAGTGTGGTTGCGCCCTTGTTCCATGGAAGAGCTGTGCAAGGGAATATAGAAGGAAAAATGTGATCGATTGGGATCCATTATGGGACTTGGATGCGATTGCAGTGCAAGGACTTAGTTGACAAGAAAAGCGCAGTTTCACTGATTCTATATGTGACGATTGAAGCCATATAACATATAACATCTTTATTTAGACTTCAGTAAGACTGACATAAATATTTATAAAATTTATTGAAATTGATTAGTACGAATTTAAAATTGTAATGGATTATTTTGAGCTGGTTACATATATTACGTACATCGGTATATATATATAATCTGTGGGCTTCTGCGTACCTTGAGTACGTATAGGCTGTGTTTATATCGTAGCTATTTTGCAAGGAGCAACGGCACATTTTAATCATATTCGAATTAAAAATTCATATCTGGTATATTTCATTCAATTTTTGCGAGACAGTTGCAAGTAAAACTTAAAAGAATGTGGCTTTGTCTTCCTGATATGACTTCCTGTTATAACCTCACTTTGATGTTTGTGCACTATGCAGTGTACAATAATCAAATCAATCTAATTTTTATATGTACAGGGCACGCACCCAGAGCCGCTGCAGTCTGCGGACAACAGCATTGTTTGTACCGACCAATCGGCATTGCTCAGGGATATTTTCAACCAATCGCATAGCTTCGTAAAGCCGATTAAATTCCCTTCAAAGAAATGTCGAACTGCGATGTCACGATGCGAGCAGTGTGTCAATCAACAGCGGTGTCAACTTTTGGGTAGGCATCAACAAATAATCAATTTGGTTAAAAACAGTTTAATGCCAATGTATTTTAAATATTAACATCATAATGCAGGCCACTAAAAGGATATAAGCTTACTAATTGTCAGAATGCTTGAAGGCTGGACAGTTTTGTGCGGGCGGATTGATCATAAATTTGAAGTTTAAAAATTTGATCAACAGTTATTCACTAGTTATTTAAATACCATTCTTATAAAGAAATTAGATTTGTATAGTTATGACATATATTTTAGTGGCATATCTTCAATAATCTTGGCTTCTATAGCACTTCTTCGTAGACAACACGTATCCCTCGTTTGCTTATTTTGCCTATTTTGTGTGTCGTTTTCATATGTCATCAAGACAATAAATATTATGAAGCGTTTTGTTAACTGAAGAATAGAATCGGGGCGTTTAAAGTATAATGGTGAACTTGGGCGTTGAATGGTAATCATTGCAGAAACTTTTGAGAAGAAGTGTTGTCAGGTCGACTGCTACACACTGCTCGACTGTAAGCTGGCGCATAGCAAAGAATGCTTGGACACACTCGTGGAATGCGCCACTGGTAAGTTTTTCCTCCTCTCTTCCTGCCACTTTGCAGTAAATGGTTAGTGATTTTGACAGATGTACTGATGAATGCGATTATAAGAAGCGTCATTGTTTGTCTGCATTGTTTTTCAAGATTCTGAGAATTCAGTTGATTAAGACATGCCTTACAATTTGTGTTCAACTAAACTTCAAGCAACCGTTTTCAGATTTTAAATTATGCAAAGGCAACTAGGTCATATTTTGAATGACATTTTGAAAAAATTGCAAGAAACCCTTTTCTGACACATTTTTGAACTAAGAACCACTGAACGAATTTCTATCATTATAGTGAACTATATGCTTAGAGACTGGGACTCTATTCATCACTGGAATTAAAACGGCCATTCTGCATTGGCTCAGCAAAACCGTAACGTTAACATACTACTCGTCCTAGAATTTTAAACAAAGCTATTTTAGTGAAATCTTCCAACATTATTATTGCTTTCTGATTTATATAGCAATAACATGTTTTCAAATTTCTATTGATTTATTTGGCCCAAAATTTTATGTTTGTGATATCTAGAATATCGCTTTATCCGCTTTCGTATTCGTAGTTTATTTTTCAAAATTTGCGTCAGCCTCGTGTTTAAAAATTATATTACATTAGAATTGACGATAGCATTACATTGTCAGGTGACGCCTACCGGTACACCATTCAGCCGGTGTTTGACGACATTAAGGCTGAACACCAATGCCACATTGAGCGTCGCAGATCAAACATTCTCTACAAACTGTTCTACTTCATAGAAATCCCTGCAACCAAGTTCCAAACGAAAAAGATCCATAAGACGATATATCCGTCGGAGGACGACATGCAGGTGACTGATCAGAACACGGCTGACTTCCTCACCATCGAGCACAACGTTGGACTCAAACCACACGAAGAGTTCGTGCTGTACGGAGTGGAAACGGGAGAGGGAAAGATGAACTATTCTCTGCACACGTTCTGGCCGGAAGAGCGTCGTGGAAAGCCGCGCAAGCTCGCCATTCAGGAAGTGTCGAGTCGCATCTTTGTCGCGGCGACGCAGTTTGAGCGACCGTTTGACTACAGCACGTCGACGTGGGCGAGGGAGAACGACTGCGAGAAGAATGTGAGCAAGTTCAGACAGCCCGTCAAACGCGACACTACGTTCTACGAGGACGTTGACGTTGCCATTCAGAACAGCGGCGCGCCGTTTAAATATTTCATAAAGTCAGTTGATAACCCTCCGTACATCCGTCTGAGCATACCCGGTTAGATGTGCTTGTTTTTGTTCTCGCAATAATTGATTCAAGTTTTATTGAACTGTACTGCAATATCCTGACCATGTCAAGGGTTTCGTGGGTACTACATGAATTTGTCAACTATGCATTTTTATTCATAGGTGTAGCCAACATACAAAATGTAAACATGTGAACAAACAGAATCTACGTTTGCTGAAAGCAAATTGCAATCCACAAATCGAGCTCATTATGTTTCTAAAATAAAATAAAAATACTAGCTGAAGTTTGTCGATATTAATTTAAACTTGGCTTTGAAGTTCAGCATGAAGATAAAGAGTTAGTTATGCTTAGGTTTTAAGGTTTAGATGCAGGTATAGACGTAGCTTGACTCGATACTTGCTTGAGGCTTTTTTAAAGGACCGCAATAGCAAAAAAATTTGTTTGACATTTCTTTTTGGAGATGGAACAAGTTGGATTTTAATTTACCATGGATTGTAAATATCATATGTTGCAGGCAATATATCCGTGCTCTCATTTTATTTTCGAAATGGAAGTCCAGTACTGCTCAGGAATGAGTCCCTGGTTGCCAGCCTGGAGCTCACCTCCGCTGGAAGAATCTGGGAAATACATCTGTCCGGTACAAGATAATTTTGTTCCATGTAAATTTGTTGTTTAATGGTTAGGTTAAAAATGCATTTATTTGAAGATGTAATAAATTTGAGTTTTAGGATATTTCAGTTGTAATAAATTTGCGTTTTAAGTTAATTTAGTTGTAGCCCACAATATGTCATGTAGGCATGCATGACGCAATGGAATGGGATGTTGGGGCATAACGAGCTTGTGATCTTTTGACAACGCCATACAATAATGCTCATGTAGCGTAATTTATGATTTTTTTAAGTTTATTTTCTGTCATTGCAATTTTTTCAATTGAGTGATTTATGTTATTTTTTTATTAAACATAAACATGCTCTAGAGTTTAGAGCAGTGGCTTTAAAACTGTGAGTCGAAACCCTCAAGTGGCTCGTGGGGACCTCTGGTGGGTCGCAGAGTGCCAAGGCGTCATAGGCCTAATGTACTTTTGCACTAATGCAGTAAAAACTGATGATGCTCTGCTGCATTAAGCTATAGCTTCAAAGCTGTGCCACTTCATTCGTTTTTGAGTCGTTTTTCAAACTTCCCAGGGTAGTGCGATTGGATGATTGGGGTATGCGATGAGAAAGTATTTTGTATTATGGCGGGTCGTCTAACACTGTATGCCTTTTTTTTGGGTCGCCATGCCAGAAAGTTTGAAAATTACTGCTCTAGAGAAATGAAGACGCTTAGTTATCTATTTATCGTACCAAAGCTAACAGACATAGCAATGTACTATAGATACAGAGCATATTGTTCAGGCAGGATATGAGCCATGCAGTTATTTTGCAGGCAGCATGAGCGGCTGTCCCTCGTACCTGAGCGTGACGGTGAGCAGCAGACAGGACGACGAGGAGCTGTTCCGCCACGACCTGCTCATCCACTGCCCCCCAGAGTTCAGCGTCACCTTTAAGGTCAATCTAATGTGAAATTTGTGTGCCCAATGCCTGATTACAAGGCTGATACTTTGTGACGTTTGAAAATAGTGATTTATTTATGAATTTTGTTCAAGTAACTTACTAGGCTAAATGTTCAGAGACAAACTACTTATTCTACAAATGGCTCTATTAGCTTTTTCCCACACACCATTTAGAACTCGATGCCTCTCCCACTCTGTCTGTTCCTGTCCTGATTTGCCTTTGTTTCTTTCTGATTTGAAAACGCGTCTTTTACTATCATCATTTTTTCTTCTCAAACACACAAGAAGATATATAATCTGACCTTGTTATCCTATACACTTTCTCCTACCCGTACCTGTTGGTCTCGATGGGTTTCCATCCGCTATAAATTGATAACTGCCCATAGCGAAGGAAGGTTCCCAATGATGTCATTTGTGTATTGAAACTGACTCTAAGCCCATTCTTGCTGCTATTATTATTATTATTAAGGTCGTCAACCGAGCCCAGCTGCCCGACCGAACTTTTGACCTTCATCTTCACGATGGGACGCACAGTCACGACATTCACCTCACTCAGATGACGTTCGAGAGGAATCTCTTGGATGACGACTCAATGGGAGCAGTGGGGAAACAGGAAGCAGTTAAAATGGAAAGTCGTCAGGAGTTTTCTCTCATTGTTTTTCTCGCGATGGCGCTGTCCACGTTTGTGTCCCTGGTGCTGTTCATTGTTGTCTACATCTACACGGAAACGGTGAGCGGTTTGTGAGGCAACCTTCATTTCAATCTCTTTTATTACGGTGAAGCGTTGTGGTCGAGTTGTCTAAGTCGTGGACTTCGGATTGCTAGTGTGGCAGAGAGTCGCTTCAAACCCGGCCACGGCAAAAGATTTTGAGTCCCTTCGTGCACCCTTGGCAAAGGTGCTTAATTTCGTCAGCCCTGCAAATAATCATCCATTAGGGTGGAGTGCTGTAGAGAAGTTGAAGTTGAAGTGAAGTTAATAAAAATAATTTTTAAAATTTGGATATTAAAGTTAAAAACAACAAACTTAAACAACAAGCATTTTAATCTCGACAGACATTGTCGGATTTGTGTTGCGATTTGCATGCCTAATGGCCTATGCACTCTAACGGCTACTTTTAGGAGTTCAGAAAGAATTGAGAGAGAAAGATAAATCATTTTTTAATACATTTCGATTAGAGTTAAGGTTTTATATAAATTGCCCAAGAGCATAGTTTCTGTTTTAACTTTACCAACTGGTGATGATTTCTTTGACTTTTGATCATGGCTATATATTTTGAATCACTATCCGTAATTGTACCGGAGCAGGGGTAACTAATATATTCTGAAGCAGTTTTTGGTTCGTTATCTGATGAAAGGCGCTAGATTTGTGTGTTCTTGCCGCTGCGTACTTCTGATCACAAAATTGTATATCCATGCAATATATGCCGATGGCAAGCATCTGATTTTTTTTCGTTGCTTGGAAATGTTCAAAGTAGATGTACTTTATTAAAGGATTTTTTTTAATGACTGACTCGATATATATTTTTTTTTTATTCTTAGTCTGTTTATGAAATTTTTTTTCCTAATCGATGCGTAGAAGAATATTTTGAAAAGTCGTGGACAACCTAATGAATTTCTACCTGGTTTATCTACGTTAAGCATGTTAAACATCAAACGTTGTTTTGTTAATACTAGATGAACGAGAAAGCCCTTTACGAAGCCAATAATGGCAATAAATCAAACCATGATCATGAAAATTCTGAACACAATTCCAGCATGGACACCCGTCGCCAAAACCATCATCCGACCAAGAGTTGCTGTCGGCGAATAGGTCGCTTTCTCTGCTTCACTTACGTCATGTTCAGAATCGTCTACTGTCTCGCTTTCACGTTCACGTCATTTTATTTCATACTCGTTATTCTTATCGAAGCCGACCTGGTGATATTGTCACAAGTTGAGGGCTTACACGCCGAGAAGCGAAACCTCTCTGCGTCGTTATCGCAGTCAGTGGAGCAGCACGGGGTGGTCGAAATGGTACGGCAACAAGAACTTGTAACAAGCATGCAGAACGCTTGCAGTCATTATGTGGGAGAGATGTTTGAAAGCATCGTGCAGCGCATAAATCACATTCTGCGCAGCGAAGTACAGCAAAGAAGTACGAACAAGAACAATGCTTCTGCGGGTGCTATGCTTCAGGAGAGAACTTTGGCAAGGCTTCAACGGTATGCGATGGATGTGAATGCTTTTCGCTTGGCATACAGGGAACGCCTAAACGCGTTATTAGTACCGTCATCCGTTATTTATCGGAACTACCTTGAGTTGGTGTTCAAAAGCGATTGGCTTAGCTTTCCACAACGGTTATTCAACGAAAGTTCTCAGTCAGAGCAACACTGGACAAAGCTGATACAGACCGATTGCAACTTTACTGGCAATGATATCGACTTCGCGCAGTTTTTGGAACTGCAGGAAATAGATGAAGTTCAACTCTGGTCGTGTCAGTTTTGGCAGAGGTGAGGCGTCTTGATGTATATCAAACCTTTGATGTTCAATTTATGGAATCACAAAGCACTGTGCTTCTCAAAGTGGTGGTCTGCGGACCGGCGTCGGTCCGCGGACCACTTGTCGCCGGTTCGCGCGTGCTGGGAAAAAGTACCACAAATTCTCCTTTTTGATATCAGTTAAAATACTTAAGTCCCATCTCACGCTGTCGCGCTGTGAAGTGAAGATAGGCCTAGTTCTATACCTGATATCATATTGCTATTTCTAGGCCTAATTAACTAGCAGCGATAGACTACTATGCACTATAAATGGGCTGCATCTGTGCACAATGCAGCAGTTTGTCGAATCACATTTCATTTAACTATACAAAAATATTGTCCTAAAAACTTGCCGGTCCGAAGTAACCTGGCAAAAAAAAATCCCGGTCCGCGACACAGAGAAGTTTGAGAAGCACTGATCCAGCTGCAATGAAGCAACCATAAGTTATTTCCTTTGAGAATACACTGGCTGTTGACAGTTAAATTCATTTCTGTCATCTGATCCGTTCGAGAATTTCCATATCACTCGTATCACTATTGTATAACTATTTGACGGTGTTGTGAAACATACAAGTATTTGTCCGATGATTATGTATCAATTTAACATGAAAATATATTTTTATTAATTGTGAGTAGTTTCTCTTCATCTTATAATTGTGTAACACTTTTGAATGAAAATTAGTATTTCGTTTCATATCAGCACCATGGTATCAGCGCCATGGTATCAGCGCCATGGTATCAGCGCCATGGTATCAGCGCCATGTCAATGACAAAATGTGTTTCACGTGATATAAAGCATCAACGCCATGTTGCTTTTGTGCTGTGCACATAGATTTGAAAATCAACTTCCTCGCCTTCCCAACAAATCAATCTCATTGGACGGTCTGCACATTATTGTCAATAAAGATGATCCAATTTTCAACGTCAGCCGTCTTACATCAAACTATCAACTCGATGCTTCTCATTTCTTTATAACACAGGCTTTTGAGGAATCAATCTCCTTTAGTAAATCTCTCAGTCATCAGAATGAAGAATACACTCTGCTTTCAGTACCAAATACCATGCGGACTAAAGTAAAATTGGAAAATTCAACAGCGCTATCCATTAACTATTTCATCGACGATTTAGATGTCGATATGCTGAGGACGATGTTTTTACTGATGGACGGTTTAATTTTTTTATATCGCTCATCGTTGACATATCTTACTGTCAGAGCTTTGCGTCGTCGGTTTAGTAGAACTCCCAGCACAGAAGGATCTATTTTAAGATCGCGTCAGGTGAATTCCGCATCATCGGTGAGGAGCTACAACCACAGCCAAGGGGAATTTGCAATGGGTACAACAGTCGACGATAATCTGCACAACGTTTATATCGATCCTCAAACTCTGGTCATGCAGAATTCCAGCATTTCTCAAAAGAATTCGACGTCACCCAGAGGCAATTCGAATGGTATCTCATCCCCGATGTGCGATAAATCAGTGGAAGAGGATCATCATTCTTGTCGCATGATCTTTGGTCGTCTCTTGGAAAACGCAGCCTTTCCCAAAGCCATTATTCTATCAATATTTCTCATATTACTGTATGGATGCTTGAAGTCTTTAGTGACTATTTTCGATATGGATTTCCTGCTAAGTATAAACGCCTTCGGGATATTTGTAAATTCTGTGGTTGCTCAAGTGAATCAGACAAATGCTGGTATTTTGTACCAAGCGAGGCATTACAATAACATCACTCTCAGGTTGTACAAGAGCCAAATGCACTCGGAGCTGATGCATCTGCAGGGCTTTGTAGACTACTTCAATACCGGTGAGTTGATCAGTCAAAAATAAGGTTGTTATCTTTGAAAAATATACTTTCAGAAATTTTGTTAATGGATGTCTTAATTAGCCACTTTTTCAGTGACAGAGACAGCTTAATCATGGAGTTGCTGACTCGTAGCTATTCTGTGCTCTTTGATAAGTCTCATTATGGATATAAATATCTTATTGTTGCTCTTTTTACCTTGAAACATATGCCTGCCCTGCATTTTGTCTATCTTTATTTCATTTATCTTCACTACCATACTCTTCCTTTGATTAGATCTGTTTCAAGTGTGACTAGAAATATTCACTTTGCGATGAACACAAAACTGAATCGATCGTTTATATAAAATATTGCATAATTATCTGAGGTCTTGAAATTCAAATATGATGAAATAATGAAAGTTGCAACACTTCTTCTGCTGTATTTGTTATAACTGAAAATATGTCTACTCACTTCTTCTTCTATGTTATAAGCTTATGGCTACTTGTCAATCGGAATCAATAATGCATACCAAAGTTTTGTACTACTGCTCTTATCTTATTGCTGTAGGCCTACAATGCTATTCTGTAACAGTTATAGCTGTGTGTCGGCAGAGCAAAGTCTGGCGATGGAACGGTATGTTGCTGAGATCTGTGCCATCACTGCCTCGAGTCATCCAGGCTGGGAGTGCCAGGTCGAATCCACACCGCGCCTCCTCAATATTCCACTTCTGCCTTGCGACTTTGTTCCTCTCCAGCCCCAGCTCTTCTCAGGTAGCAATCTTTCAGAATTTTTGAAGCATGTAGCAAAGGCATTTGCTAAATTGATTTGAAATAATTTAATCAGCAACCCATCTCTGTCATCAAAACGCGACTGTTTCCCGCTCGTCGCAGGCCAGGAGCTGCGTGAGTTTGAGAGAAAGGTCGAGGCTTCCTTTCGGCCATGCATCGACGCGGCGAGTAGCGTCATCACCAAGACGCTGTATGCTGTCCTCCTCTTTTCCACCGCCATGCTCGTCATCCACGTCCTCGGCTGGATCGTCTCCCGGTGTCTCCGGCTCCGACACCAGGCGACCTGGCCTCGCCGGGTCTACGTCTCCGGCGCCTCGGTCCCCGGAGACAGCAGCGTCCAGACGTTCTTCCATCGCGTCGAGGGAAGCGATTTTGACAGCGAGGTTGACGGCGAGGGGAATTATCGGGCGCGTTTCGGTAGGACGTCGTCGTTCGTCATAGCTCCACCGCCGCCGCCACCATTGTTAGGTGGTCCAACGCGAAGCGCAGCCATGCAGGCGGCCGAGTTTAAGTACACAGAAACAAACGTTTGATGGTGCTTAATCGGGGCCACTCTATCAAAAGAAAAATTGCTTTCTGCCAATCAACAACTTTTTTTTTGGTGGGCTGTTTATTTATTTATTTATTTGTTTAGCATTTACATTTTTTTTTGTACTCTATGTACAGAGTGGCCAAAAAGTATTGACCCAACTTTGAAGGCTTATAACTCTGCGAGTTTAACGAGGGCATAGATGTTTAATACATGAAATTAAACTCCTTATGTTCATTATAAGTGCTGATAATATCAGATTTGCGGCTGGCTCGACGCCTGTTTTACTCGCGTTTACGTCACTCTACCTTGTTTTTGACGTAAAAATGACGTTATTCTGGCTCAGCTTGCAGAAGAAGACCAACTCTTGTTAAAAATTGCTGAGAACATCATTTAGTTTAATACTGTTCGATAGATTAATGCATTTATGCTATAAATTAATCTCAAAGTAGTATTGAATGGCTGATTAGACAAATTGTAGCTTCTGCTGTTGCCTGGTGGCGGTCCCAGCTCCGCGCGTCCTGCAGACAGCACCGAGCGCGTCGCTTTGATGCAACCATTCCAGCTCGTGGACGTTATGTCGAATATTTATTCGACTAAACATTGTGATCAGTCAAATTATCATCATTTATGCTAATATCTCTCAAAGGTTAGCACGTGTAAGGCAGATTTTAAACAGAAGTTGGTCTTGTGGAAGCGACGCCAGAATAATGTCATTTTAACATAAAAAACAAAGCATGGTGACGTAAACACGAATGTTACAGGCGTCGTGCCAGAGCAAAATTTAAATTCTCAGCACTTATAACCGACATAACTGTCTTTAATTCTACGTATTGAACATCTATGTACTCGTTAAACTTGCAGAGTTATAAGCGTTCAAAGTTGGGTCAATACTTTTGGGCCACCCTGTATACGTGTACATTAGTGTTATTTCATATTGATTTTAGACATATATTGGAAAATATGGGTCTAGATTTATTGACGAGTGCTGTAAAACATGCCATTTTCGCGTGCATGTCAATTTAGGGAATTTTGTGAATCGGTAAAACTCGTAAAAATTAAATCAGCGAAAATAAACCTGCGGAAAGCTAATTGGCAGTCCTCAAAAACGCAAAAATTTAGTGTAATTAAATTTCTGAGAGGCAAAATCGCAAAAATCAAATGCAGCAAAAATTTCATGTTTAACAGTTTTACTTTGATTTATTGTGGAGTGTCAGTGATTGTGAATCTGTGATGTATGTCATATCGTACATGTAATGCTGTCCGACGGTCTGCAGGTATTGTGCGCTTGTGTTCATACAGGAATATTGAACACATTAGATGGAGCAATGATAATCAGAATGCCGGCGTGATTAATCGGTCATAAAAGTTGCGAAGTGTATAAAAGTAATCTTTAAAGTATAAAAAAACTAACCTCCTTTTTATCGTGTAGTCTGTGTAGTCCAAGTTTTTATACAAGTTTAGAAGTTTTCACCCACCCTGATGAGGACTGCTGAAGCTGGGTTTTTATGGCCGGATGCCCTTCCTGACGCCAACCAAATAAATAATTATCTGGCACGCGGTCAGATAATTAATTCAGTGGGGGAGGGAGGGTAATCTTTAAAGTATATTTTTTTGTAGTTATGAGACATGAATAGGCTTCAACACTATGATACTTTATATGCAACCGTTTACGAGTATGTTAATGATGTAGGCATATCCTTGCCCAGGCCTAAATTTAAGAAACAGGTAATCTAACAGGTAATATTAGAAATACTTGTAGTTAAAATTGTAATTAATTTTTTGGGGGTTTTATCAACTCTTTATCAGACTAATTCAGCATGAGATGGTATGCCTAAGATTTTCAGTATCGGTCGGCTTTTAAATCATGATTTATCTCAATTTTTGTAGGGTTTTGGCACATTTACATGTACCTGAGAGTGTGTTCAATTTGTATCCATTATGTAAGTCTTTGGCATGTAGCATATAATTTTAAATTATTTTATGTGTACTATCGTTATCGTTAAAGTAGTGTTGTGTTGGGCCCACTGTTAGAAATTTATCTACGATTTAATTTTACTGAGCACTTCCGTTAAGGAACTACAGAGTATGATTGATATCTGCAGTGATGAGCTTGACTATTGATTTAAAACAGAATATTTTGAAATTTCGCTGTATAAGAATTGGTAAGAGGTGGCATAGTGAATGCAGAGAAATTAACGTCCAAGGTGCTTTAATTCCTTGGACTTCAGAAATGGTTTATCTGGGTTTTACTATTGTTGCCGGTATTAAATTTAAGTGCTGCTACGACAGATTAAAATCGAAGTTCTACTCAAGTTTCAACGCTATCTACGGAAAGCTTGG
>JAQIWG010002866.1:0-19272 GCA_034695025.1 Chamaedrilus cognettii | reverse complement strand
CCAAACGTGTGCAATGAAGTGCCCCCTTCCACCTCAACCCCCCCATGCCCTTCAGGCGTTGCTACGCCCCTGCTCAGAAGCTTACAAGTTGCTGTTTCAGTCTCAAACTTTTCTGACAACTTTACCCAAAGTATCGATACTTTATGTAATCGTAAAATGATAAATAAAATGTGTAACTTTATTCGTTCTTGTATTCTGTTTCAGCGGCGTGATGCATCCACGAGTGACAGCCCCAGAGCGTTCCATCTTGGTCTGTGGAAAGTCAACAGTCACAGTAATGCTAGCATCACAGCTGCATGCCCAACACGCTTGGGAAGCAAGTGCCAACATACTTTAGTCAGGGTTCCGACAATGATTGTGCATGAGTGTATCATTTTTCGTACTGATCTCACTTTTTTATCATGCGAAATACGTGAAACTTTCAAGTTTATAGCAAATTAAAAAAATTACTTGAAATTCAATTTATTACATGGCTTGAGCCTTTTAAAAACTAGGAGCTACTAATGTATATTCAAACTGTGGATTATGTTTGATGTTTCTTTGGACTACGGACTAAAAATATCATGTTTTTTTATTGTTTAAAATTACTATTAGTAAATTTTAGGAAAAATTACAAATGCGCCATATTAAACGCGTATTATTAAATTATGTTGACTACTTAGCTGGTGTACTGTGGAGTGATCTAACACTTAAGTGTTGTCTGTGATATTATCATTAGGCTATTTGAGTGTTGTCTGATATCTTGTCGCTAAGTGTTGTCCGTGGTTTCATCATTATAGGTCTAGCTCGTGGTATGATCTGAACATTACTCTTTTTTTGGCGGATGTCATGTGATATTTACAGAAACGAAGCCAGCCCAATCAAGGTTGGGGTTGTTTTCTCATTTCAAGCGTTGGCCAAATACAGTGTCTGGGAGAGTCTGTTTTGAATAATGTTCTCTCATATAAAAATGTTATTCAATGTTGAATTCAACATCTCCATTCACTCAGAAGCTGAGACGCCTTCAACAAAATTGCAATGGAATTGTCCCCGTTAATACGAGATACGCTATACATGCATGCCACTGATTTACCAAATGACGAGTTTAAAAGGCTTGTAGCTTTTTCAGTGGTGAGTCCCAGTTCCTTCCGTCCAAAATAAAGTTTGTCTGATCTGGGCGATTTGTACAGTCACATTTTTTATGAGTCGAGTTGTTCAAACTACCCGGTGGCTCCGCCCTTGAATATTTATGTTTATTGTCAATGTAGTCCAACCAACTTTAGCTCATCGTAGTCATGCTATTTAATTAAAAGGTTGACACTTAATATTATCAATCACAGACGCTTGTGCAGTGTTGCATTTGCGTTTTGGTTTTTGAGTCTCAACTTTAAGGAAAGCAAATTCACAGTGTATATTATAAGTAAGAAAGCTGGCATAAAAGCGATATTTCAAAATCTATTTACGTTATTAAAGATGTTAGAAAAAGAGAATCTCAACAGAATCTCAGCTACTGTTAGCGCAAAAATGGGTGTCTTTTGAGTGTTCCGAGAGGAATCTTGCCTTTGTTTTAATACTGTGAACTATATTGTAAATTATCGATTCATGCGTGTTCTCACTTTGTGTACATGCTGTGTGGTATGATACATTTATTTTGATGATGATAAAAATTAATTACCACTAACAAGAGCATTGCGTCACAGGATTTTACTCAAAGCAAAGACAAACAAAAGACTCAAATTGTAACAATAATTATTTAACAGCAGCGTGACTATGATATTGCATAGCGGCAGACATATTAGGCATAGGTATCCTACATACTACCACTGACAAGGTGCAGAATATCCTATATCCTACCACTGACAAGGTGTAGAATATCCTATATCCTACCACTGGCCACAAGGCTACATACAATCATCTTAACAACAACCTGTAGACCGATAGAATCACGCCTACAATAAACGGCTTTTAGGTGATTATTCGAGTCAATTCAATTTCATTTACGACGTAACGGCCTATACTGCAAAACACAAATTTTTTGCGTGTATGTCATTTTTGCGAATTTCGCGAAAATGAAAAAATCGCAAAAATTACATGAGCCAAAACAAAGCGGCAAAAGCTTTATATAGGAAAATTTCTAAAAACGCGAAAATTAAGTGCAACAAAATTTCCGAGATGCAAAACTGCCAAACTAACATGCAGTTAAAAATGCACGTTGTAATGTGTTGTTGATACTCCTCTAAAAATTCATTCTGTATTGAATGCGACGACTGTTCCACGGCTTGCAACAATATCTTAAGCAGAGAATAGTATAAGTGTAGTAAAATATATCAAAGGAAAAATGCATAAATTTTGTAAACAGTTGACAGACAAGAATATTACATCATAAAGTTTAACAAAGCCCGCATGGCTCTAGGACGCGCTGATAATTATTATCCTCCTGCATGTTCGCTATTCGTGGATTAGATAAGACTCAAAGATAGCTTGACCTGACCCAATTTCAAACAAAGGCACAACTCTGATTGGATATCTCCGGCTCGCAGATATCAGCTCGTTCAAAAACCGCCCCTTAATGCAACACCCCGCGCAAACAGATGGGTGTAACGAGGATATTCTCCTTTCTTTCCCTCCCCCCTTCTCTTTATTATTAAGCTTGGACCATACTATGGAACTTTTTTGCAGAATATTAAACCTCATAATGGTTACGTACATCAAGTCTGCCTACAGTAAAATGAACTCTAACGTTACATACCCGATGTGAATAAATTTAAACCAACCAAGCAAGACGAGATTACTCTGATAAAAAAAGCAAAACTCTCACGACAACAGCGCAAAATACTTAAGGCATAAATAGCATTACGCCGAGTAAGTAACTCAACGCCCAGCTAGGCACAACATGAGACGACAGAGATGAGAATTCTTAACAGACCCCATTGACATAACCATACCATAATGCATAACTATGCATTATGACAACATACTTACGACAACATTACATACATTGCCTTTGGATTAAGAAGACCAAGGTTTCAAAACCAACATGTTCTGCATTTTACCTCGTATCAATTTAAGTAATTAGTCCGGTCATTGAGCGATACTATAATACGCCGAGTTTAACGGTCGCTTAGATAAATGTTCGCATCATCAGAGCAGCGCGTGGGCGAAACATTTAAACTATATCGCCACGTGAATGAAATGAAAATGGATAATTTAAACAATTATTACTAGACTTATTCGTTTCCGCAATGCGTTTTCTTTATTAATCTCTCTCGTGATTTATATCTGACAGAATCCTAGTCACCACAAACCATTCGACCACAATGCTTCGCTATATTACAACATTACATCTAACGAATTACGAACAACCCCAAACGCCGTAACATAGCAACCACGCACTAGAATTACGTACGAGAGCAACAGGTTTAAGATCTGTTACTCTCTAAATACTCTATACTTCCTTACCATGATCCTTCCCAGAGCTCAGATCTACATAAAGGCTTATACAGAAACGACTTCTACTGCTATACTAAGGGTAGCGGAAAGGCACTAAAAAAGAAAAGCAAATATTGCTAGGAGCTACAACAACAACGGTGAACCGACCTATCAGCAATCAGTTTACAAATCAATAAATTCTGCAAACAAAATATTCATACATCCACACATTCGCATACAAATCACTCCCAATCACAGCGCTTTGAGAAAATAGCAAAAATTCGAACACAACTTCGATGGATATTTGTATTTAGCTGTTTCAATTGTTGTGGCCATCTCCTATATATAGATCTATTAAATTGTCTTAGCCCACTCTTATTCTCTCATGGACACTACCACAGTGACTTCTATTATATTCAACAATTCTGATCAATTCCAAAAGTCAACACACTATCAACGTAATATTCACGACAGTTAAAATATTATTTCTACATGACAACCTGTGAAACGTAACTAATGTTTCGTTGTTGAATAAGTTAGAAGGCAGACCGAGAAGTGCAGCAGGCGTGCTGTTATATAGCAGCCTATTCTCTATATCGTTCCATGTGATAATCATCTACGCATCATCACGTGACATCAAACACATCATTGATCACAACTCTCACATCATACACACACATACACCACGCTGCGTGACACGTGAACACGCTGCAAAGAACAGACACACGGGGCAGTGGCTGAAGGGTTATGCGGCAAGAAATGGGCACTACGCTGTTTTAGACATTCTACTGCTTGCCAGATAAATTATCTATCCACTAGAAGCTTAGCAGGTACCATTAATGAATATTCTTTGTTATAATTTAGAAAATCAGCCAAATTATCGAATATCTATCATCCCATTAAACCCTGGTGCTGCAGTGTACTTCGTTCCATTTCATCAATAAAATGTAAGTCGACACACTGATAATTCCAAGTTGAAATTAGCGATGAGAGTTACTCGCACATATCAAGCAGAAACTTGGCACACACTCACAACCCAGTTACAAAGCTGTTAAAACAACCAACAGCACTGGCCCATACCGCACACTTGTGATAAACTCTACAATAAATCTAGAACTGGTGATAGCGTGGCTAACAGAGGTTCAATCACTGTATTGCCACATTCGCACAAGACACGACATCTCAAACAGAATCTCAACAAATACAATCTCACTAGCATCTATTCTCTAACAGTGCAATATAGACAATCTGATTCAAGTCGGCATCACTACAGCATACAAGGCTGGTATTGGTTATTGCACAAGGCAGTCGGCACATCCGCATTCAACGTAATTCTCGCTATATACAAATGCACTCAAATTTAGTTACGTTATAGATAAAATACATAAAATTACCTATTGTTAGACTAAAAACAAAACTTGATAGTCAAAAATCTTTGAAAAGGAACTAACTTATTAAGATACAGAAATCAGGCAATATGCAAAATTTGTCAGCCAACGCTGACGTTCTAATGAAAACTGCTGAACTAGTTACGGAGCAATGTGATGGTGTGTGTACAAGAAAGCCACTCTAACGTTTTCATTGAGAGCTATCAAAGAGACCCAGAGATAGGACACAGCTGGGCTCTAATACAGACTAAACTAAATCACTACAAACCACAAAGAGATCAAGATTAATTGATATATAAAAAGCAGGTCTTGCATGCCAGTAGTTTGGTTAGCCTTAAATCAAAAATTATCTATAATGCATTATAGAGATCCTAGTAAACCTTGCTACGCAGTCTTCTTGCACTCAAGGACCAAAGTTCACAACGTACTTGTTGACAAGTTGCTGCAATAGAGAGGACTCTGAACTTTCACTCTGGCTACAGCTCCTTAACATAGTCTCACAATAATCAACTACCCGCTAGATCTGAACATCTCTATTGCATTCTTAAGTTCATTGATATCAGTCTGCAATAGCACTGAGCAGCATATCTAGTGTATATCTCGAGTCCATTGATACTAGCCTGTACAAGAGTAACACAGATCCGAGCTGCGACAGCCCAGCATGATTTACTACAGACTAGCGCTAATAATAGGGTCCGACAGAGGGAGCCAGGGACCGATGAATCAGTTTCAGCCACGGACTTGGTATGTTCACCCTCAGTTGACAGTTCCTTCCACAGCAGTCAAATATCCTTTAGTCTCAGCAACCAGTTGATCCTCTAACTCTAGCGGAGACCTGATGCCATATGACTCATTTGATTACATCCTCACAGCACTCCCAGCCTGTCTCATTCTCTCTACATCCTCACAGCACTCCCAGTACTGATTCTCTACATCTCTAGCCTCAATGTTCGACATGTATGTTCTTTATGCCACTCCCGCTTCCCAAGCCCTATTAAAACTTCGCAAAGACTGCCCTTTGGGCCTCTGTAACCCCCTCCAGGCCCCCTACCAACCCCCAGCCCCCTCCCTGGCTCCCCAACCCTCCCCCAGCCCCCCCTAGTCCCTGGCGCTGTTGACACTACGAGCCTGACTACTGCGCAGAGAGCACAGCTCTGCCTGCACCTCAGGGTCACGGTGCAGTGCGTCTATCTCCTCTGCGCCCACACGCCGCCGCTCTGACCTGAGCGAGCGCCCAGACTTGTTGCTGCGCGCGCTCTTGGCCGACTTGTCGCTGTTGCGCACGGAGGAGCCCGGCGCGCCGGGACGCGCCTGCGCCAGGTTCTGCACGATGGCGCCGTGCAGGTTCTGGCGCGACGAGGACGCCGCGCCCGTGCGGATCCAGTCGAGCGCGAGCGCGCGGGGAGCGGTGAGGCGTAGCGAGGGGTCGGCGACCAGCAGCCGGTCGATAAAGTCTCGCGCCGGGGCGGACACGTCCCTCCAGTGCTGCACACGGCAGACAGGAGTCGTAAAGGAATGTATAATGTGAAGAGGAAAAGCTTCTTTAAACATTTCAAAGTATTCAATTATTCACACAACACAGCGCGCAGACAAACAAACAACTGACTGTAACACACTTCCCTTCAGCCAATGGTCTCGGTGCAGACACGCCGCCGACCTGTGACATGTCTGCGACGTCATTCTGGCATCGAGTCAATTAAGGCAATAATAGCGCTTCCATAGCAATGCTCGTTCGGCAGCGGACTCGGTTCCCGTAGAGTACTCGCCTCGTCGGCGTAGCTGTACTTGGCCTTGAGTATTCGCCGGTAGAGCTGCGTTCTGTTCTCGTCGTCGAACGGCATCGACCCGCTGAGCAGTATGTACGTGATGACCCCTACCGCCCAAAGGTCGACCTGTCGTCATGACAACCAACACCATTCTATAATATTAATTGTTCTCGATGTATCAACCATAACACGCACCAGCTGTATATCATGAAAATAACTAACTAACTAAACTATATAAGTAATTATACTTAAGTTTGCAGCAGCCAATAGCTGAAGACTGCATTCAAAATAGCAAAAAAACACCTGCACAGGACAACTATTGAATAATCAGACTATTAACTATTGAACAACCAGACTATTAACTATTAACAATCAGACAACTATTTCAACATTTCAAAGTTTTTTGTAACTTGTATGCTGCATGTCATGCATGAAAAGTAAAAGAAAAAGAAAGGCAGGTGTATAACAACTTGCCAGTCAGTCAGACCTACCTGACAGGTGTAAGGCTGTCGTGCGAGCACCTCCGGCGCGATATACTCGGGTGTGCCACACGTTGTGTGCATGCACGTGTCCTCCCACCCCCCACCAGGCACCACGCCCCCGTTACTGCCCCCCACGCCCCCAGGTGGCGCCCCATTGCCCCCGCCGCACCCCCCAACCTTGCGCGAGGCGCTCAGTCCAAAGTCAGTGATGAGGATCTTGGAGTCTGCGCCGGGGTGGTAGAAGAGCAGGTTCTCTGGTTTGAGGTCTCGGTGCGCGATGCCGAGGGAGTGGAGGTAGGCGAGGCCGTCCAGGACCATGCGCAGGACTCGCGTAGCGTCCTGCTCCGTGAAACTACCCTGCAACCATGCACCAGCAGTAGCAAGGTTAATTGACCAGGCCTACTGAACCAACCTACTGACCAAAATTACTGACCCGACCTACTGACCCGACCTGCTGATCCGACCTACTGACCACGCTTTCCCTCTTGGCCTTGGTTTCTATCTCAGCCGGAGTGGACTAGGGATGAAGCCATTACTACATTTGTCCTGTTCAAATCAAAAGATTTGCGCCAAATGTTCACAAAAATAGATAGCAAAAAAGAGTTGCATATCTCAGGAGATTTATTACTAATTTAATTGCTAGCCATACAGGCCAAGAACTGCAGCCTTGGAGATGAACCGCACAGTGGATAATTATCTAGTCACACACACATCAAGGTTATACCTTGGAGATGAACCGTACAGTGGATAGCCACACACACACATCAAGGTTATTATACCTTTGAGATGATTCTCTCAAAGAGTTCGCCGCCTGTCGCCAGCTGAACGACCATGTACATCTTGTCTCTGCTGTCGAACACCTCGATTAGCTGGATGATGTACTCGTGGCGCACCCGCCGCAGCACGCCGAGCTCCGCCTCACACATCTCCTTGCCACGCACCCGATCCACCATCTACACACCACACCACGCTGCTGCACCACAAGACACCACCATAGGGCCTACCACATCCCACCACACTGTCGCACCACACCAACGCACACATCTACAGTTATAATTATACTAAATTCAGATTGTCACGCAGAACTCAGTTTGATTGACAAAACTTGCTTCTATCATTACAAACTGCAACATTCAAATACAAATACAGTCTCAATTCCAACCAGCACTCAGTTACCTCCTGTCCTCTGTCACACAGCGACCAAGCTTAAATATTGACAGCACATATTAGCCATTCACAACACGCCTAGTTTGCAGCAAGTGCCATCCAATCAGATGAGTCGGCGAGTGTGATCTGACCTTGATAGCGTACGGCTGTTTGGTCAGCCGGTGCTCGACCCTCACGACCCTGCTGAAGCTGCCGCGACCAATAAGCGCCTTGATGTCGTATTTGGCCGTGACCCTGGGGTCAAACTTGGCCTTGTAGCGCGCCACCTGATACAAATTATATAGCAACTGATACAAACTATCAGTGATCTGGCCCACCAGCCCTGTAACTCAAACACTAGTACTAAGCTGCTTATTTTAGCGCTTTAGTGTAGCGCTATTTTATCAGCCTCCAATTGGCTGTGTTGTAAACACATATCTTTAATATTCTTTGTGCAATGCTCACAATAAGCAGTAGCATACAATATAGCCTTGTACAATGTAAGCAGTAGCATACAATATAGCCTTGTACAAATGTCAGCAGTAGCATTGTGCGGAAACCTTTAAAGTTCAGTTCTTGTATTTTTTTAATCAAAACTTCAGCAAAAATTTTTTGTTGAAGTTTTGATAAGAAAAATTTTGATGTCGGTTTTAGGTTTTTATTCATCAAATTCGATACGATGACCTCCGCTCACCTTCTTGGTGGTCCGTCGGTTAGAGTTCTCCGCTGGACTGAGACTGTCGCCCCCCCCCCCGACAGCACCTTAGTCCCATCCACGCAGATCTTCTCCCCCCCGTTCTTAGAGTTGATGGTCTCCGTCACCTCAATGCCATTCTCCATTCTCCCATAAACCGGCTCCACGAGACTTCCCCTCGGCACCTCGGGGACCCTCTTGGTCTGCAGGCACCCCATCGCCCCTCCGAGCAGGACCAGGGGACCCCTTCACCGCCGCCTGGTCCTTCGGCGCAGGCGTGACCTCATCGGCATTGCACGTGATGTTCGTTTAGGCGGAGAATTAGGCAGCTACATTTTTCGATAATTCAATGTCGTTGCAGAGATCGCATTTGATACGAGAATATATTACAGCGTTTAGCGTTGAGTCGCTATATCGGTAATCAAATCAGAATTAGGATCCAAGTGAAGGCCTCTTCAGTTGTGAACGGCGCAAACAATAATTTGACTACATTTCTAATAATCCAATTCTTGTCAATTTGCATGAAGCCGTCGAAACTCTACATATGACGCACAATTTATTTCTTAAGGGAAACTTGATTCATTGCATCTTCCGTCGGAAGAGGTCAGTGAAAGTTGGTTGACTCTAAACCAACCCCCGCTCCATTCCACTGTCAGATGCATTCGGTAAAATGTCAAAGAACTATATATATCTTTCCGTTTCAATGCGCCAGCCGCGTGAATTCAACAGTACATCACAGCCGCTCATACAAGGCTTGACGACAAGCGGAAGTTGTTCCTTATTAGGATCCACTGCGTCCAGTGATAGAGTAAGTATAGAGCAAGACCTAAATAACTTTCTTTTCTTGAATTGACAACAACAAGCAAGATGGCCGCCACTGTATTAAAGAACAGAGACTAGAGCTCGCCAGCCAGCAGAGCGCAGTACAATGTCTTTTTCTGAATCCTGTTAGGCCCCGGTTTTGAGAGTCGCTGATATCTTTAGCCGGAGATATAAACCAAGCGCTGTTTAATTATTTCCTTCAATTGTAACTTTATTCCAGATATCGATAATAGGCCGTTAAAACTTTATTAATTTATGTGCGCCCCTCCCAATAAATTGAAATAATACAAAATATTATTTATTATTGAAAACACTATGAAACAATAGTACTTCACAATGGTTTAATGCAATAATAATTTGCAATGTGATGGTCTACGAGTTCAATTCCCTGTAGATTTTCCAATCCACACAAAATATCAATTTATGTCAAGCTTGGCCTTCAATCTTTTAGCTCTGACAGGTTACAGTTCATAGCCAAGCTGCATGTAGCGTGGTCTTCCCAAGGACCAGTTTTTTGTAGGATCAATCTTCCCATATAGGACCAGTCCTCCCTGGGACCAGTCTTCCCTAGGATTAGTCTTCCCTAAGACCAGGCGACAGACAGTGTAGACGTAAGGGGAAGATTGAGTTGTGTGATGATCAGTTGCTGCAGCGACAACACAAGCATAATATTAGTAACAGGAAAAACAAAGAAAAAAATGAAGGAAGAAGCAAATAACGGACACGACACACTCGCCAGAAGAAAGAGGGAAAAAATTTTGTGCTCTGACGGGCCGATTCACCCCATTTAAAAATAAGTATAACTTGTAAACGACCATACATTAAGAAATTCAGTAGACAAGTCATAATTTGGCCCTAACAGGTCGAGTTGGGGTAAAGACACCAAAATTCATTTAGCAATTCTTTCAATCACGCTTTAAAATGGAAAAATGAAATTGGGGTTAGGGGTTAGAGGTTATACGAATTTCCCCATATTAATGCTCGATCAAAAGATGGCTTACATTTGGATGCGAATCGCAGCCAATAAACAGTCATAGACATTGATATGCAGCGGATAGTATTATATATTGCAAGAGAGAGAAAGCATGCCTTGGTGGTGGGGTTGTAGTTGAAGGAGCTGTGCTCCACTCCCCCCACCCTGACGGACGTTACGTCCAACCCTATGCCCATCACGCGGATGTTGTCCATGTGAAGCGAACTGACGCCTCCATAACCGTTGTGTTCTATCGATGACGACAGCTGCCCCTACACACACACATGCGCGCTCTGCGCGTTCGACGTACCAATAATGATAGTAATTGGTTTAGAGTCCGGTTGGGCGTCTAGTGACGTCATCGTGAATCATTTTTGGACATAAATTCAAGTAAGCCACGTCAATATGATCGTGGATCGTTAGGAGCTAGGGCTGCTCGGTGCTCTTGAACAGCTTGTTAAATATGGACTGCATTATCTGCAACGAGCTGCCCTTAAGTTTTGCAACATGAGCATTAATTCAAAGCAAAAACTCAACAATTTTCAAGAATGAAATAAATATAAAGTACAGAGCAGCAAGAATACATTGCACGATTAATAGTACTTGTCGATTAGTAATACTTGTGCAATTATAACAGTAGTGTGCCTTACGCTCGCCAGGGCCGTGTAGCGCGCTAAGTAGTACTGGCCACTCTCAAACGTATCTGTACACAGACAACAGATCTTTAATGCGCTGAATGTAATTATCGAATCATAGACGCAATAGTCAATCTAACTTAGTATATTTTGGGTAGATTGACAAATTCAACACTAACGGATAAAATACTTAAAATGCCAGATAAATTATCAATTTTGTTGGCGTCAGGAAGGGCATGCAACTGTAAAAACATTGCGCTAGCAGTCCTCACCTTGGTGCAAATGTCTAAATCTGTGTGAAAACATGAATATTAACAGAATATTAACAGAATAGATGAAAAAAGGTTTATTTCAGTTAATTTTTAAATACTTTACCGTCTGACAAAGTTTGACGGTGTGAGGCTTCAAAATCATTGAATAATTGTATGGCATACAAGAACGGCGCTAGGCCGCGCGATGTGAAAGAATCTAGAACAAGCTCACTGATGGACTCTCCGTCGTCCCAGAAGAGGGAGCCGCTGGCCTGCGCCGTGTCGTCAAGGGCAACCAACAGACCCATCGCGTTCAACCGACTGCACGACACACATACATAACATATGCAACATCCATACACACGCATACATACACACATACATTATATGCAACTCTAAGTGTTAGAAAGCATGTGTAACGCTGCAGGGACATTTCAATATTGAAATATTTCACTATTGTTGTGATCAAACAACTGCGCTGACACCCGCTCACAATCTAATGAGTACTAGACCTGCAACAGTCATCTAACTTGCCCAATTCTTGTCAATGTTATCAAAGGCGACTTGATCAAATTTTTTCAAAGCATTATGAACGCAGACCTGAACCAAATCCTGACACCATTATCAAAGTTGTCCTGTCCATATTCTTGACCTTATTCTCAAATCTGAACTGGTCCAAATTTTGACAACTGTCAGAGCTCACCTGACCCAATTTCAGACATTAATATTAGATTCGCCCTGATCCAGTTATCCTGACCCCTGACCTCCACATGGTAGAGTTGGCAGGGTGCTGGGTGGGGAGGATGCTGCCCCCTCGCACGTGGAGGGGAATAAAGTCCATGGGGGCGCTGAGCGTCAGGAAACTGAGGCGAGCCGCCACCTCCGCCCCCTGGCCACCGCGCATAAACACCATCTTTATTTATTGACATAAAGAGGACCAATCAATATAGATTTGATGAATAATTAATTGAACAATATTGTCAACTTTCTTGATATTTCATCAAATGTAACATAGAACAACATTGCAGCTGCAATTGAAGAGTAATCTACACGCTAATTTAAAATTAATACAAGTGCAGTATTATATTATTTACAAAAGTTGTGCTAGTGTAGGTCACATTACTTTGCTAAGCGCAACCAATGCGTACTCACGTTGTAGTAGCTGAACCAGCGCGCATTGGGGAAGTACGCGCGCACCTGCACCGTGTTCTGCGCATCAATCACAGCACTGTGAGTGGTCTCAAGCTTGGTCAGCAAATAATAATAAAAATGTAGAAGGCTACTTCATTAAGCTATAAGGACATTATCCATTCGTTTATTCTTCACGCAGTGTAACTAATTCATATTACGCTAGAACGACTGGGGCCGGGTTTCTTCATGTATCAGATCCTCACAGGATGTGAGAATCAGAGATTAGCATCGCAGCAGCCAATCACATCGCGTTTTATAAATCTCAGATCGAGATTCCAGTGCAGTGATTGATAAGATGACGTCATGACCTTAGACCAAGATCAAAATACTTTATATGAACACCCGCTTGGCAGGGCTCTGTTACCTCCGTGAGGACTGGAGAGATGAGGAAGGAGGAGCCCCACAACATCTGAGTGTCAATGTCGTATGTGGTCGCGTCCGTCGTGAATCTGGGACACATCAGCTCCTTGCAATATAATCGACTGCTGCCAGCGATATAACACACGTATTGATTTAACAAGAAATGCTAATTTTTGCTGAAATCTAAATTTTAACTCCACAAATCGTGTCCTTTCTGCTTTTAATATGAAAAATAGAGATTGGCTGAAGTAACCTATGACTCTATTATTTGAAACTCGGCTTGGACAGAGTATATAGAGAATCTATATTTTATTTACTATGGGCTTGGAGATTGAGAATGGATATAATGATTATTTATGATATCGAGGAAAAATGTAAAATTAGAAAATAAAAATTTGATTTAGAATCGACGTTGACTGCGGTCCAGGGGATATTGAGATAAAATATTTGACATCTCATGAAACTTCCCATGAAAACAGTAAAGGATACAATGCCCCAAAGTGAGAGGTGCGCCGTCAGGATCGCTTTGAACATAGTAAAATAAAATCTAAAAAAATAATTACAAAACGCACAAGGCTGAAAGAGAGAGGTGCGCCTACAGGCTCTTAACATCGCTTTGAACACGATAAACTACATTAAAATAATAGTAAACACGAAAGGTTTAAAGTAACAAAACACGCAAATTAAATAAAACAACAAAATTAAAGTAGAAAAACTGGAAGTATTAATTAATGGACTAGGGATGATGCCAATGTTGTCGGGGGGGGGCATCCCCGATATAGTCGCCAGACTATGAAACGGACGAAAAACCCATTACTATTATTATTATTATTATTATAGCCCAGATATTTTAGATTTGACTCATTTTGCAATGGGCGACAATCGCTACATCTACATATCAATCACTTATTATAACTAGGAAATTCTAAAAATTTAAAAAGAAAAATTTCTTCTGGAATTGTTGACTGGGGTCCAGAGGTTGTTGAGATTACTTTGGTTAAATATTATATGGGGGAAGGGAGTCGAAAAACCCGTAGAAAGTTGCTGGGATTGCTTTAAAAATTAGATTCCTAAATCACTAAACTAAAATATTCCTAGGCCTTAATAATTATCAATGGATTTAGGCAGTGATGTCTTCATTGGCAACAAGTAGTCTAGTCACACCCAAAATGCTTTTTATTCTCTCAGCGATGACGTAGCCTACACTGAAAGTTGACCTGTATAACAACGCTTATCATTGCTTTATATAATGTAGTCTACGGCATCCAACGCATAAGATCATCGGCTCCAACCAATGAGAGGGCTACTGTAGTCCCCATCCAATGAGAGGGCTTATAGGGACCGCACACAACATGTGAAAATTGACAGTTAGATACTGTCTATTATACCTGCTGTGGGAATTGTGAAAAAAATCTTAATTTGTTTTGACCAGATTTGGGTATTTTGTTGTTGCAATATGTGGGTATTTTGTCCGTTTCCTCGATTCGAAAGTTCCGTGACCCATCGTTTACGTCTCACACCATTAGTAGGAACTCTAACTAGGCAAAAGCCTCCAACAGCAGTGCCTGAATAACTCACAGTGCAACAATTATGTATGTAGTGAGACATTGCCTAATTTTCCGCAATTTTTTAAATTTGGTTGTTGCAGTAATTACTGCTATATTTGAACAGCGGCTGGATGTGTCAGCGACTAGTCAGTGACTAGGAACAGAATGCGTTACAGCTAACCAGATTTTGATGGCTCTGGGTGTGGGCATTAGTACTAGACTGCAAAACCGAATGCAGGAGCAATAGAGTACAGGGAAACCACACGCGACAGCCTTGCGTGTCCAAATCAGCTGATGTTATACCTCACGGCATCCAACGATTTGTGAGAAAAATAAAGAATCCCGGTTTCATTAAATTTTGTTATATAAAAAGTCATTAATGACTAAGAGATAGAGAATTGAGGTTGATGATCAAATGTCGTGGATGGTTGCCTCCGAAAACTAAGTTTTTACCTGCACTTCACACCGCGGTGATGAATTGTGAAAAGAAAATTTAAATTGAAAACAATCCGGAATGATCGGGGACATAAGCGTAACTTCAACCCCTAGCAGTCAAACCCTAGCAGTCTAGCACTAGCGCAAACTGTCAGTCAGAGGGTCAGTGAAAGAGGAGTGACTGACTCAAAGAAGAGAGGACGCACAACCCCCGAGCCGAGCGTGTGCGCCTCATGGAAGAGGGTGTAGAGGAAGGGGAGGAGGGTGTAGCGGATGAGGAGCGTGTCGCGGGTGGACGTCCCCACTGAGGGCCACACCCCGGGATCCTGGTCCTGAATCAATAATATTTGCTTGCTGCATTATAGTGAAGAAAAATGAATGCTTGCTAATGCATTTTAACTATACTATCCGACTAGGGGTTGAATCTTGCTGCTTGACGAAGAGGAGGTTGGAGTGGATGCTTTGCTAAGCAGAGTCGCAAAGTCGCAAAGTCGCAAAATGAATTTTAACTAAAATATCCGACTAGGGTCCATGTTTTCACACAGGTTAGATGGCCCTTGTGAGGACTGCAGGAGCTGTTTTACGGCCGGATGACCTACCTGACGCCAACCAAATAAATAATTATCTGGCTCGGGGTTAGCAGCTAGCGACACTTGTGTGGTTAACAGCCTTGCTCAAGGTCCTGTAACGCCATGGTTTCATATTTCCTGGCGCCGGGACTAGAATCCAGGTCTCCGGATGCATCCGACGCCTTAACCACCATACCACAGCGCCTCGCTGTGGCATACAACGTAACAGTGTAAGAACATAATCCAACCCTTTGATTCCGACCAACACTGTCTAGATCGTCAATAAACTAGAGCGTGGTTTAGCATGAAGAAGAAGGGCATACGATGGTATCTTGCACGTTGTGGTTGCGTGAGAAGGGGAAGAAGGCTCCGATCTGTTGCCAGCGCAGACACATCTCCTCCGTGGCGTCGAAGATGAACCCGCATATGTCCGGCCCCACCTGGCGACATTGAGCACTTGCACAGTGATCAAATATAGGTTGTGTGCTTAGTGCAGGAAGGGGATATTTGCGTGTTTAACAAAACCGGGCAAACTTTAGCGTACAAAAGTATGATCATCAGGGAATTGCATTAAAACATTAAAATGTTGGCGAATCCATAAGGTACAAGCGTCATGCCACCATATATTTTGAAGTTATATTCGATGCTCCATTTTCTAAAAGAGCAAAAATATTGTTTTGCTGTTGTTTTTAAAGTCCTGCGCTTGTTTTCTGTCAAAGGAATAAATCAATAATGAAGGCTCAAACTCAATTTTGCAATGACCTACATTTCAGATCTATAGATCTGTACAATATGTATCGATTCGATGCATTCTGTCTCAGAGGGTAGTCAGAGTAATCACTGATTTCTGCCTCAGATTGGGCTGGGTATATAACATGGATGTGAATTTAGTCCGTGTCAACATCTGCTTGGCAGCCCAACAAGGTAGATTAGACTAGGCTCACGCCCAATACGTGTGTACACTAGGTGACTTAGAGGTAAACTGCGGATAGTATAAAATGTATTGCGATTATTAGAAGAAAAAATGCCGGCAACACTCACATAGGGAAAACCAAACATGTTGAACTCCATCGAGCCTACACACACACAAACAAACACATAAACACACACACACACACACACATACACACACACACATAAACACACACACACACATAAACACACACACACACACAAACAAACAAACACATAGTTATTGAATCTGAGGACGCTACCATGTGGCCTACAGAGTGGCATGATCACTAGAATTATGTAAGCTTGCTGGACTAACACCGACCTAAACAGCCTCAGGTTCACCGTTACATGACTGCTCCAATAACGAGACACTGCAAGCTGGCGTGATGCCAATGATTTCTTGTACTTGACATCTCTACAAGGACATCTCTGTCCTTGTTAACTGTGATTAGACAGCGGATCAACAGTTTGAAACATTTATTGAACCCCTAGTCGGATATTTTAGTTAAAATGCGCTTCACGACTTTGCAGTTGCAACTTTGCGACTTAGGGACTTCACTATAATGCAGCAAAAACTAATGAAGTATTAAAGATACAGCCATCGCGGCTAAGAAAAGCCACAAGTACGGCTAAGAAATATAATGATATTTGTGTTTTAAAATATAGGTTAAGACTAGTTAATTTATTCCTACCAAACATGAAGAATGTTTTTTTATTTCATACTCCCTAATGTATCAATCACGAACTATTGTACTGCTTCTGTTACTAAATCCGCAGATTTTGAATCATGATATAAATCTATTCTCCAATAACTGACAGAAAGAGGCTGCGTTGTTGATAAATGAACTTAAATGATCATATGGCCTTACAAACTACAATATTCTCAAGTAATTTCTATAGCCCAAAGAGCTGTGGCTAGTTGTCCAATTATCCCACCAATCATGGAGCAGTGAACCCCACCAATTATGGAGTAGTGAACCCCACCAATCATGGAGTAGTGAATCTTGGGCCAGAGGCTGAAGTTGTCCCCGAGCCAGTGCTGCGACCACTGGCCGGCCCCGGGGAAGGTGGAGCGAGAGAACACGACGCTTCTCTTGCCTGTCGATGTACGAGCAGCTCTATACCAGCACAACACATGGGGCTGCACTCTACATCAGCACAACACGCTAGGACTTTACACCAGCACAACACATGAGAGCTTTACACTAAACCATCACAACAAAACAATCAAGGCATCATGCCCAATAATCATTAAAATGTTTCACATTAAACTGCATAAATAATATGCAAGAATATTATGATTTCATTTATCAAAATTTACGACACTGTAGCTTGGATTGTACACTACATACGGCTGGGACTGCTAGGCCGTGTTCCATGCAGACTACACTATTCACGATTGCGACTAGTTGACAATGCTGCATACAGGCTACAGTCAGCATGCATGCATGTACTCACGGCTGAGACTGTTTGGCCATGTTCCACCCATACAGACTATGGACGTTGTAGAAAGTCTCCCCATCAGCCTGGCGTGAGTCGGGACACAGAGACTTCTCGTAAAGACTGTCCTCGATAGCTGCAGGCGATACACACAACATATTTAATCTCATCTAGCGTTTACGCCAGACACGCCAGAGGTAGCGAGAAATTTGAGCAAAAAGTGATACAAACATCAAGGGAAAGGCAGTGTTCAAAATAAAGAACCAAAAGGAGCTGAAACTCGATTGTTTAAAATACGAACCGCCAGGCAATGCAAACTCAGGTGCAATGAACATCTCCTCAATATTATAAATAACTTCTGCACATGACAAATGAACAAATTGTTTTATTACAGAGAGTCGCATTCAGAATAGAGTGATAATAGGGAAGAGTTAGGGGATGGGTGAGCTTGCCTGGGAGGTACGGGGGGTGGTTCCACTGGTTGTCGGGGCAGCCCCCCACCAGGCCGTGCACAAAGTTCGCTGGCTCGTTCATGTCCTGCACACACACACCCCCAATCATTCCTCACAACTGAATAGAAAAAAATAAATTTCAAACAAGAATTCAGAATCACTGGAATGTCATTATCAGATATTTCTCTCTACCTTGGAGTTTACTTGCTTGCAGACACACCCTTGAAGTGGTTTTTAAGTGTCTAAATCGAATTGATATATATCGGCAAAATTATCATGCAACATATCATGCCTCAGTTTGAGGAAATTCGCTGATTTGAGGTGATTTGCTATTGCTATTGGTCGCTGCTTTAAATATTAATATAATTAAAGCCTATAGTCTGTGATTAGCCAATCAAACACCTCGCTGCATCAGTTTCAAACTTCATCAAAGCATCAAAGGTCCATGTGCCGTTAAGAGGTGGCTCACAATCCAGAGTCCGGCAAACTCGAAGACGTTCATGAACTTGACGCACTGCTCGGTCCACCAGGTCTGAGTGGACGACTTGGAGTAGTCGGGGAAACGGGTCGGGCCCGGCCAGACCTGTGCAGCAGAGTAGTATTACATCAGGCCGGCCAGACCTGCGCAGCAGAGTAGTATTATGTCAGGCCGGCCAGATCTACGTAGCGGAGTTCATGCAGCCAATGACCTATTTGGCATTTCTTTTAACCGCAATCACATGTTGATCATTGAAAGATCAAATATGTTCCAACTGGATA
>JAQIWG010002865.1:0-19275 GCA_034695025.1 Chamaedrilus cognettii | reverse complement strand
TGTCAACGAAACCTTGTTTGCTGATGCAGACATGCTTTTATTTTCCTATTTTTAGACCTTTTAGGCTATTCTTTGACGAGATAGTGCGTTGTAGCTCGATAGATCTCAATTTGAAGATAATTCTGCTATATAGAAGTCCATACCTCCAAAAAATCGATATGGTGCGTTGTTGCAATCAGCCCACGATACATACAGAATTAGGAGGCTTAATCCCCCAACCCTGTTGGTAGCCCCACGCAGGGTTCTTGCGTCTTCCCACGCCGTGTAAAACAGTTGGAACTACATGTAGGAAGGGAGAAATCTCAAATTCCAGAGAGTGGCCTCGAGCAGCGGCGGCTCATTTGTCCGGTCGTAAACTTCGTCTGTAATTGGGTGCTCTGAGCAATGGGTTGGTCGGTCGTGATCTGTGTGGAATTGAATCGGGAACTGGGTGTTCGCTGCTTCGCGTTGAGTCTACAGCGTCGTCTCTTCTGAGTGAACTGCTGAATATATGCATAGATATTACAATACAATACAATGCAATACATTGTAATAGTATACAATACACGGTACAATACAATGCAATGCAGTATAATACAATACAATACAGTACAAAACAATGGGGCGCTATTGCTTATTCGTGTTAATTGTTTATTTATGTGAATGTAGGCTACATGTACAATATTGTGTGCACTTCGTGGAGTTATGTATATCTCACACACGGTGTCCTGTAAAGCTATGAGTTGAAAAATAAAGCGATAGCGTTGTGTCTGTGGCTTACTTTAAGTTTCATCTGCAAATAATGTATGTCTACTGCATACGTGAAGGATAATCTATTGTACAAGACTACTGGCATTAAAGCGTTGTGTCTCTCGAGTCTCGACATACATCATGTACGCCTGTCTACGACTCCGCTGCGTATAGCTAAAACTGCAACATTATGTGTAAAACTTGTAGTTGAATCTACATCTTGACATGTGCATCTACTGCATAGACATGAATCTGCAACGTTGTGCCTTCCGTGAAGAGTTGAATCTCTTTTTAAAGGGAGTTTACGGACCGTGTGTGACAGTAAACACGAAAACTAAAAACACAAAAAGTGAACGAAGACTATAACAATCCGGTTCTGTGTCGGCCCTCTTACGGTTCTCTGTAAGAGGGCCGCCACAGCATCGCTACCTCGTCTCTAGTCGCCTTTTACCTTTTACGACTCTTTTTGAATTAGTGCAATGTATATAAAAGAGTACGACTCTTTCCTCGGAATGCGTTTCGTATGAAGTAGGGGCCTAAATAATTAATGTGTTTAAGATCCGTTCGGTAGCCGATAGCGTCATCGCGGGGACCGAACTCAATACATCAGCTTGAAACAATGTAATAGCATCATATTTATATTGAGAGCGGGCACTCTATTGAATATGTTGTTTTTAGTTTCGACCCATGCCTAGGCAACTTGAGAGGCTCGGCCGACAGAAATGTGATTTAGCAACGATTTCTTAGAAGCTTCTTGCGTAAATCGACCTTCGTGTTGCATTAAGGGCTGCAGGTGTAGCATTAGATTGCTTTATTTGACAGCCTTCAAGGCTGCATGGGAACGAATTACACGCGAAATGACAAATGTACGTGCAAATACCTCCTGCAAGATGGGAAACAAAGAATTGACTTACAGCCCGAAGTCCCCGGGCGAGTCGTAAAATGCGACTAAAGAAGGGGAGCAGTTCTTTGCTTGGCAAAGCCGAGGCCGAGTCACTGAATCGGACTGTAATACAAGTAGTCTTCGTTACTACGCAGTCCTAAAATCTCTGAACATACATGTTCAATGTACCTGTACCTTCAAACTTAATGTAGCTTTGAGAGAGACATTGCAAAAATTAATTACTCATGAACCTATGACAAAGTATTTTACGCCAAGTCCATTTCCTCTTCAGTTACCTGTTTTAGAAAGGTGTTGGCGTCATTCGGGTGCCTAGGTGTTGGTGTCACAGGGTTGCTTTGGTGTTGGGTGCCTAGGTGTTGGTGTCACTCGGGTGCTTAGACATTGGTGTAACTCTGGCGCGTAGGTGTCGGTGTACATAACTCTGGTGCCTAGGCCCGTGCGTCTATATGTTGGTTTTACTCTGGTGTCTAGGTGCTGGTGCAGCCGCTGCGGCCGCTGTCCGGCGGTGCGGAGGGCGCCCAGCAGCGCGTGTGGTGCCGCCTGGCGCTCTGCTGGGTGCTCGCGCTCCTGTTCGCCGCGCCGCAACTCTTCATCTTCGTCGAGACGCAGGAGCGCCGGCCGACGGACGGGAGGCTCGTGCGGCGCTGCAAGAGCGTGGGCTACACGGCCGAGTGGCAACGCAAGGTTAGTAGTGTTAGCCTACTGTGACTAACTATCGGCCTTTTCTGACCTCTATTATAGTACTTTCACACAGGCTAGACGGTTTGTGTCCTGATGAGGACTGCTGGAGAGCTCTGAGTTTTTACGGCCGCGGGCCCTTCCTGACGTCAACCTCTGACGTCCGGACGCCACGGTCCAGTCGTTTGGTCGTCTCTAGACGCCGGGCAATTCATTTTCTGGCGTCACAGCCATGAGAGCATTAACAATCATACATAGAATACAATTACAGCGAAGCCGAGAGCTTTAAAATCTGGCGTCTGAAGAGCCTGTTCAAATGACCTAAAAAATCAAAAAGCACTGTTAAGAATTGTCTTCATTTTTCAGAGGCCGAGTATGTAGTTGCGCTACGCCTGTTTTAGAAGGAGCAAGTGCAACGCTGCGCATGTTTTATCACTCCCTGCAGGCCAGGGAACAAAGAATTGGCCAGAGCTCTCCAGGCGAGTCGTAAAAAGCGACTAAAGAAGGGGGAGCGGTTCTGTGCGGGCTCCCTTGCACAGACCCGGACTGTACATGTATATAGTCTTAGTACTACGCACGGTCCTAAGATACAAAAAGAAATATCATGCTTTGTCAGGCCTATGTGCTTAACGCGGTAATAACTAGGATAGTAATCCTGTGTCTATCCCAGCCGTGTCGCGCTGCCCTCAGGTTTATTTTTCCTGCATGACCGCATACATCCTCGTCGTCCCCACGGCCGTCATGTCCTTCTGCTACTCCAGCATCGTGCGCGTCGTCTGGTTGCGCACCTCCCCCGGCTGCAGCAACCCCCCCGGCCCGGCGCGTCGCGACATCGACGCTCCCCGCATCCACTTCGTGACGTCACACCGGCGTCTCCACTGCCCTCCCCAGGCCGTCATCGGCGGGGCCGGGCCCAGGACGCCCCATCGTAGCGACCTGGACTGCGCTAGGCTCGGGGCCTGCGTCGGTCAGCCGCGGGGGGGCTTCGGCACCGGACCGAACACCGGGTTCGGGGGATCTGGAGGCACAGGATTACACACGGGAGCCACCGGAGACCGCGTGACGCGTTCCCTGCGCACGTCTTTGCCGCATAGGTTGGCCGTGTCGTCGAAGAGGAACGTGGTTAAGATGACCATGTCGGTGATGGTCGGGTTCGTCGCGTGCTGGACGCCGTATTTCGTCGTCAGCCTGGTGAGGATTTATAGTGATTACGCTCTGCGGCTGGAGCTTGCGCTATCCATCAGCGAGATAATGACGATGGGGCACAGCGCGCTCAATCCTCTCCTTTACATGCTCTACAGCACGCGCACCGTGCGATCTCTCTGCTGTAACCCGGCGCTGCGGAGCGGAGGGTTTCGCTGGCGTTTCCGCTGCTGGTGCGCGGGGGTCAAGGCGGGAAGTAGGCCACCGCGGTGTTCCCCCGATAGCTCGACGCTCGCCGAATCCAAACCGGTTCTGCAGGGGGATCGCGCGGGGGTTTGCAAGTCGGGGGGGGTAGGGGCAGGGGCTATAGGCGGGGTGCATTCAGCCCCCCGCGGGGGAGGGATAGCAACGGCGGGGGAGGCGAATGAAATACGCCAGGGCTCGGGGGTGGGTTCCGAGGGAAGGGGGCGGAACTGCTCAAATTGCATGAGCAGGGCGTGCGAGTCGAACGCGGGTTCCTCGGGGATGGGGGGCGAGGGGACAGCTAGTCACAGCAGTCGGTCGTCTGCCTCGAGGGCCCGGCGGGCGGGGGGACCCCTGTGGTCCGAGGGGATGGGGCATAGGGTGAGCCGGGGAGATTCTGGGACACCTCGCAGGCCGACTAAGGACCTAGTGGAGAGAACCGATTGTTACAGCTAGACCGGTTGTCATGTTTATGTCTACATCTATAGCCAGAGAATTTGGACTACTATCAACTACATGTAGATATGTTTCCAGTACTTAAAATTCTTTGCTGCATGTTAATGTAATGTTCAAATTCACTCAATTGTCAATAGAATTTGATACATTTGTATTTTGTACTATCTTCCACCAATATTAATAATTAACAAAACTTTAACCCCTAGTCGGATATTTTAGTTAAACTGCAACTTTGCGCATTTGCAACCGTGACTTAGCTACCTTGCGACTTTGCAAGTGCGACTCTGTGACTGCTTAGCAAAGCATCCACTCCAGCTTCTTCCTCGACACGCAGCAAGTCTCGACTAGTGTGTCTGGCATAGCGCTATTTTCAAGCTTTTTTCAGCAGTTTTCTTCGCTATAATGCAGCAAAATCAATGAGGTACACAATACCACATATGTGATAATATGTATACATAATAATATATATATATAATATATATATATATATATTACATAATAGTAATACTGTAAATCAAAAAATGTTATGTTGTGCTCTTCAAAATTTTGCACCATTAAATTATCGCGTTTTTGAGGACTTTCCATTATAAATAGCTTAAATGATGCTTATTAACGCATGTAAATAATAATGTTAATCATAATTTATGATTATTTACTCGCATGTAACTTTAGCGAATTTTGCGCGTATTTCGTTAAAGCAAGTTGCTGCTTCGCTAACCGGTTAGCTAAACGGTTAGAATGATCTCTCAGCTACAAACTAACTGATTGAACAGCCAATCAAACATTAAAAACAGTTTATTATCAATGAAGCTTGAATTTGTGTGGATGATGGCATCAGGTGATTCATGATTTATATAGTATTTTGTGCGCTGATTGGCTGCCAAAGTTACTGAGTTTGGCGATAGACGTGTTTATTTCCTGTTTCTTATGGACATATTAATTATTCATGTATTTATTCGCCTTTTAAATCACTTTTTTTGGTCTATTTGGGATTAAAATGTGATTGTCAGGTAGTAAATTTATAAACTATATATTTTTTTCAGGTGCGTATGACTTTTCTAGTACAGAACAACGTGTAAGCGCCAGTTTTATTAATTATATTTCAGTAAAGTGAATGAATGTGGTACACGGAGTTAACTGCCGGTTGCTCGACCTCGATTTGAAGTGCGATTTAGTTTTGTGGTTGTCGAATTGACCAGTAAAATTATTCGATGCAATTCTCTCAGAGATTTTTATTGGTTAAATCGCGCTACAAAATTAAATCGTACTTCAAATCCAGGTCGAGCAACCGGCAGTAAAAGTTTTTAAAGGGGCGGGCACGGGCCAACAAATACATTTAAGCGCATACAATCGAGTCGCCTTTGCGCCTTCAGTCGCCTTTTACGACTCGCCCGGGGAGCTCTGGGCTGAAAGCCAGTTCTTTGTTCCCCGGCCTGCAGGGGTTCTCCATTATAGGTTTGTAAGATTAGGGAGTAGGTTAGGGTTAGGACTAGAGTTTTGCATATTTAAGTTATAATGCCCTGCGTTGTTGTTGTTTCGTCCAATCAATAGCAAGAATATCTACTAGCCCTAAGCCAGACGCGGCCCTGACCCTGACCTGCTATCCCTGGCGCAGCTCTAACATAATTGAACGTTTTTATTAAATGATTGAACGTTTTTATTAAATGATTGAACGTTATTATTAAATGATTAACATACCGGTTATTTAAGTTTTATCTAGACGACGATGGCGTTATATATATCATAATATTTAATTATTAATTTCTGGTGCAGTTCGCAGAACGAGCAACGACAGTCCTATCCCCACCGCTCGGACGGCACTGCTAATAACAGACATTCATTGAAGTTAATATGAGTCAGAAATTTTACTGCGAGTCTTGACTTACAGATGAAGTAGTTTAATTCGATAATAAAGAGGTCACACTATTTTACAAGAGGCATTAAATTAGGTGACCAAGCTGATGAGACGCGGTATTTATCGAAGAACAATGGAGGCGAACAATGGTCCAGTGTGGATGATAAGAGCGATCGCCATCGACTTTCTCTGCCTGATTCTTGGTGAGGAAAATGAAGTGAAACATCGTACAAAAATTGGTAAAATTGCAGCCTGTTGTACTGGCTCACATTTTGAAACAAATATTACGGACGAAATGTCTGTTTTAAAATCATTGAACTGGTGATTGGAATCAACTCTTTGTTTTGAAAATCAATCTTTAACTTTAAAGAAGCATATATTGTACGTGCAACCTGGCTTCATTGTCAACCAATTGTCTCACATTTTGTCTCTTTGAAGTGTAATTGTTATATCTGTCTAGCTACCTTTGCTGATATGCAACAACTTAACTTGGTTTGATATTATTGAGCTGTAGGGGTTAGGTGTAGGCACAAGCCTTCTTGGGAATATTTATCTCTTTTAACCTAACCTTGTTACTTCTTTTGTGACTTGCATTATGTACTTGTATTTGTCTTCAAGTAATAAATGTGGCAAAAAATTGTGGATTATACTAAATTAAGCAATTATTTGTTTGTTGCTTAATTAACGGCACAGCAGCACATTAGGATTGTTTTAGCGTCATATAACAACGCAGAGTGAGTAAAGAAAAGTAATCTTGTGATTTCTCGATCAATAAAATATATTTTAGTTTCTTCGTGTGTGAAGGAATTGTTGAGGAGATAATTTCCTACAAGGCTATGAAGTTTCTTTTAGAACAAAAATTTTATACTTCAAATGTGATCAATGTGAAAACAAAAAGTAAAATAATATGAATAAACCAACGCTTCAAAGCCTGTCGAGCCTGATTATTTCACCAGCAGCCGCCCTGCAGCCGTTTAAGCGTACACTCGCCGTACAGTGCCTTAGAATAGACGAACTAACTAAACTAACCTCCTTTTCATCATGTAATCTGTTAATGTCCATGTTTTCACACAGGTTTACACGTTTTTGCCCGCCCTGATCAGGACTGCTGGAGCTGGGTGTAGAATAGACTGTTCTAAGTAATGAGGCACGAAGTGCCGCCATAACCGTGAGTGTGTGTGTTATATTGAGACTGTCAATCGAGCGAGGCGCTGTGTTGTAGTGGGTAAGGCATTGAAACAGTTGGGAATCCAGAGACTTGGGTTCGAGTCCTATTTTGCAATTTTTCATTTCATTTTTTTTAGGAAGGGCCTCCGGCCATAAAAACCCAGCTCGAGCAGCCATCACCAGGGTGCAAGCGTCTAAATCTGTGTGAAAACATAGACATTAGCAGATTGGACTACAAAAAATATATTTCTTTTAGTCGCTCTGTATCGCGCAGCGTTTCTGCCGTTTGGTGCGTTGGCCTATATCCATGAGTGTATTCTACCCCTTTCAGTCGGGGATTGGTCTGTAGCCCAAAGCGCTCCGGGCGAGTTGTAGAAGACGACTGAAGCATGGGGAGCGGTTCATTGGTTGGTAAAACCGAGGCCAGGGCACTGGACCGGATTGTAATAGTCTTAGTTACTACACACGGTCCTTAAACTCCCAAAACACCAAACCCCTTGCTTATGCTAAGACTGTCGCTCTGGGCCGCTCAGCGTTCCTGCCATTTGGCGTGCTTGAGATGCACGCGACTCCGTACCAGCGCGGCTTCTTCTGCGACGACGAGTCGATACGCTACCCGTACAAGGGTGACACCGTCTCCATCCTCACCGTCGGGGTCGTCGGCATCCTCGGCCCCATTGCCATTGTAAGGGCTCGCTGCCAGTTGTACTTTGTGCTTAGTTGCTGTGGAGAGTTAGGCTGCATTTTATAGTCGTACCTTTATCCTTACCTTGACTTCTATCATGGCGTAGTAACGTACTTAGTACTGGTGAAAGATGAAAGTACTCTGCAAACTGTCATCGAGAACCTAACAAAGTTGTCGCGCCACTGCATTATCACTTCAGATTGTGCTGTGCAAGGTTGCCAGTCGCCGATATCGGCCCAAATTTTTTTGGACATTTGCTAAATTTTGGCCATTTGGCGAGAGTCCATGGCGATTTTTTTATTGATACTTTGTTCTTAGAAGCTCAATTACTGGCTCTATGATGATGAACAGAGCTAAAATTTCTATTCCAGTGCACCCATTGGAACTAATGTGTAACAAATTTGGGGAAAAAAGTACGGCCTGGCGGAAAAAAAGCTTTTGGCAAATTTTTGGCAAATATTTTTCAAGATCCAAATCGAGCCCTGGTTGTATGCGAGTCTGTTGGTAATTCGGACCACTAAACCAAAACGACATTAATCTACACTCAAATTGATGTTGAGCAACCAGCCATATGACCAACTCGTGTCGCTGCAGATCGTGGTGTGCGAGACGTTGCAGTACGTGCGACGCGATCGCACGCTTAACGAGTTTCCCTCCCAGCGCTGCTCCAACTCCTGCTCCACCCCCGGGCTCCCCGTCGCGCTCTACAAGATCGTCGGCGTCTTCCTCTTTGGCGCCGCCGTGTCCCAGTCGCTGACCGACATCGGAAAGTTTTCCATCGGCCGGCTGCGGCCGCATTTCATCAGCGTCTGCCGGCCGAATGTGACGAGCGTGGGCTGCATGCTGGCTGGGGGGGCGGGAGGGGGTGATGGAGGGGGTGGAGGGGGCGGGATATACGTGTACGTGGAGGATGTGGTGTGTACGGGGACGGCGGATGCTCATCAGATGAAGGACGCGAGGTAATTGTCCAGTGATTAGGCTAATGTAAAACATGAAATTTTTGCGTGCATGCAATTTTCACCATTTTCGTGCATCGGTAAAATTCGCAAATATTATGCGCAGCAAAATAAAGCTGCTGAAGCCATATACAATGGACAGCATCCAAAAACGCGCAAATTAGGTGCGGCAGAATTTTTGAGAGCCAAAGCCGCAAAAATTTTGCGGCTAAAATTTTATGTTTTACAGTATTTATGATTTGTTTTGTCTTTCATTTTGGCACGTTCCGGCGACCCTCATCAGGGCGCAAATGTCTAAGCCTACGTGAAAACATGGACATAATGAAATTGACGACAAAAAAAGTGATTAGTTAGTTTTAGTTTTGTATTTAATCTGTGTAGTTTGATACTACTTGCACTAATTGAATTGAACTTCATGCGCCTAATTTAGAAAAATTTGACAAAATTGCGAGCGTGAAAAGAGATCTGCGGGAGCTATTTATAATTGCAGTACTTAGTCAAAAACAGCTATAGTTAAATTTCATGTTGACTACTTTTTTCGTCGAACCAATTCTGTCAGTTATTCTGTCAGTAATTCTGGCAGCAATTCTGTCAGTAGTTCTGTCAGTAGTTCTGTCAGTAGTTCTGTCAGTAGGTCTGTCTGTAATTCTGTCAGTAGTTCTGTCAGTAATTCTGTCAGTAGTTCTGTCTGTAATTCTGTCAGTAATTCTGTCAGTAGTTCTGTCTGTAGTTCTGTCAGTAGTTCTGTCTGTAATTCTGTCAGTAGTTCTGTCAGTAATTCTGTCAGTAATTCTGTCAGTAGTTCTGTCAGTAGTTCTGTCAGTAATTCTGTCAGTAATTCTGTCAACTATCCAGCTGAGCAAGTAGAGATTATCGGTGGGCGATTGTACTTCAAATATTCATTACAATGTTAGAGACATGATGGGAGTTTTTGAGGCTGTTTGATGTAGTACTTTGCTATCATTGGTTGCAGGATGTCCTTTCCATCCGGTCACTCTTCCCTCTCGGCCTTCTGTGCAATCTTTGCCGTGGTGAGCAGCGATTCTCACTTTTATCGCGAATGAAATTCAGAAAATTAAATTTCTTACGCTTGGAAATTAGTTGTAGCCTAAGTAGTTTTCTGATATAGTATTTTGTGGCATATCCATAATATCACGATTTACGCTATTTAATGTACGTTATAGGAAAATGTAAAGAACGGATGGTTCTTTATTTAAATTTTGCTGTGCACAGTTTTAGTTACTCAGGTTGTGTCATTCATATTCTTTGTTTCTATCTCCAGTCACGCATGATTTGTTCTATGTGTAGCTCTATCCCTGGTCACGCATGATTTGTTCTATGTGTAGCTCTATCCCTGGTCACGCATATTTGTTCTATGTGTAGCTCTATCGCCGGTCATGCATGATTTGTTGTATGTGTAGCTCTATCCCCAGTCACGCTTGACTTGTTCTCTGTCCAGCTCTACCTCCAGTCGCGCTTTACCTGGCGCGGCAGTCGTCTGGTGCGCCACATGCTGCAGGCGCTGTGCCTCTACGCCGCGTTCTACGTGTGTCTGTCGCGCATCAGCGACTACAAGCACCACTGGAGCGACGTACTCAGCGGCGCGGTCATCGGAGTGTTCTGCGCCGCGCTAACGGTTTGCACTTGTTGCTTCTTTTTTTGTCTTTTGGTCCGTCCGTCAACACTGCGAGTGACGATGGGGCCGAATGAGCTCTCTTCAAGCGTGACTGTCGGACATTGACCTTAAGGCATTGTTCATTGACATGCTCTTTTGTTCTAGGTCCTCCGCTATGTTGATGATCCATCTTCATCGTGGTCTGCCTTGGCTTCTTGCACTATGTACTTTGTTGTGCAGAACCAGGTAGGGCACTTATCTGTGGAGAAAATTTGCCAGAAATTATATATTTGTTTGGCGTCAAGAAGGGCATTCGGCCATATAAACTCAGCTCAGCAGTCCTCACCAGGGTGCAAACGTCTGAACCTGTGTGAAAATGTGGATGGATTGGACAACAAGATAAGCGGTTAGTTTTTGTAGTTAATTTTTGTTATTTCTGCGCATTCATCTTAGTAATTTATTTAATTTTTAAATCTTGTCGTTTATTTTTGTTATTTCCGTGCAGTGTCTTCATGTGACGAGACTGTTTGGTGCGTCCGTGAGAGGAGGGTGCGATGGGGCGTCAGCCCAGGACACCTACAGCAAGGAGAGCCCCTCAACGGACAGGGGCGGTGACCCCCCCGTGATCCTAATTACCAACAATCGACACACCCCCCCAGTCTAGAACCTTTCTGTCGAACTCTGGGTGACTGGCCACGTTTTGCTTTATACCAGTGCTTCTCAAACGTTTTTGCTCCACGGACTGGCAGATTGTTTCTCCAGTTTACTCAGGATCGGCAACTTTTAGGGCAATGAATTTGTAACGTGAAATAATTTTTTTTTCTCAGAATGCTAATTTATAATGTTACGATAGGATGCTAATTTAACAGAAAACTACACTTCACTGCCTGTCCTGGCTGCCTGTCCTAATCGTTCGATAAATACAAAGAACACAATTTGCCGAATTTTTTTCCAGCTCGCCGCTGATCAGCACCGTTCCGCGGTGACCACCACTTTGAGAAGCACTGCTTTAGACGGTCGTTGCCTTTACGCTGGGAAAGTGGGAAACAAAGTTCCGTTTAAATGGAAGCTATGGAGTGTTTTCGAGAAGGATTTTTAATGAAAGGCTCAATAATAGTAATAATATTGGGTTTAGCATCTGTTTCGGCATCCGAAGTTGTAATCGGGGACTTGGCAGACGAATTCAGACCACCTTGCCAAAGGATGCACGAAGTGACTGTCATTATTTGACACAACGCTTCGTCTTCGTTGCAAGTGAATCTTGTCAGTGTGTTTGTTTTAAAGCGATGCCTGAGAGATATCTGTCTCAAGAATACCTCCCAAAAACGCTAAGGGCGCGATTTAAATATGAACACCTAAATAGAGTTTGGTTCAGTTCACTGTAAGTTATCTTCATTGAGCACACAAAAATGCGCTACTAAGCTTAAATGTTGAAGTGCCTTGTACCAAAGGTGGCTTCTATTCTCTGGCTTCTCGTTAAGGGCATAAAAGTTGGCCTAAATTCCTTGAAGATGTGATATATAAAACACATGTTGATAGTCTGTCTGCGACATGGCATCTGTTTAAGTAAATTAGAATATTGCATTTTTTCGTTTGCTTCTGAAATCTGCATGCTGGCACAATGTTCCTAAATAGAATTGGGTTGATTTGAGACTTCTCTGCATTCACTTGTATTACTTGATCACTTTTAAACCCTTTTGGTTTGCTTTGTTCGTGCTGTATATATGAATTACAGAATCCTTCTTGACAACATATAGGGACATGCACAGAAAATATCTTCGCTTATTTAATTTAGCCCTGTGAAAATAGTATTTGTTAGGTAGGCAGTAGGCACGGCAGGTATAATTAGCACAACTGTTGTTTTTATTCAGTCAAATATTAGTTTTGATCTAAAGTTCTATTCAGTATTCGTTCTATTGATAGAATATTTTGCTCGTCATTTTATTGATATATAGTATTGTATTCATCGATTGTTCCTTTCATACATGTAGATCTTAGGCTTTCTTTTATGGGTGATCGTTTCTCTAGTTACATGTATACTATGTTTTATCGACTTATAGCGATATTCATCGTTTTGGTGATGATTAATTTATCAGCGAAACTGTCAGTATTTGAATTTATAGCACATCAAATTGTTTACGTTGACTATACAACACGTTTATCAAAACTAGTTTACATTTTGTGAAATTTGATATGAATTTTCTGGGCTGCAAAATTCATTGGATAGTGAGCCTAAAGCTCAAATTTTGGAGATTCTAATTGCGTTAATAACAGGTCAGTAGGCATGCAGCTGGAGTTTGTTGAACTTTTGGGTTAAGGCCTTTATTATTTATCATAAAGTTGATGTGGACGCGTATCTCCGTATCGGGAGCATGAGAGCATTTTTGATACAATTCGAATCTTCGGGGGGAAGGAAATCGTGTGAAGAAGTTAATAAACTCATTCCAAAGTCCCCGGAGATACACGGCTAATATATCTGTAGGATATGAGGTTATTTCATATGGGTTGTTCAGACTAAAATAGATTATAACAGTAACGAGGATTTTTTTTATTAGCGGTGTACGGCTAAAAGCTTATCTACAGGATGCTGCGTGTAGCTAAAAGCTGTAGATTGAAAGAGATTTATAGGCTTGTAGATCTCATTATTGCTGCTCTTTATCTTTACTATATATATATATCGGCATCTTAGATGTATACGTATGCAAAGCCTATGTTCATCAAGCAATGTGCAGTTTCTAATGGCCTACGTAGATGATAATTTATGCATAAGCTACTGCTATTGGTGCAAAATTTTATCTCCAGATTCTTTTAAAATATTTATTGTGTGCATTAGACAATAGTTTAGTGCTATTTTCAGACGTTGAAATGGATGGTTTTATGATGCTTTAATAGGCTTTTAGCAATTTGTCTTTATTGCACAATTGTTATTAAAGACAGGGACATACTTTAAAGTCCTGTTGTTGTTGAAACTTTTTATTTTGATGGTATATTGTTGACACAGTGTATGATTTAAGTACGTATTTTTCATGATCAAAATCTTGTTATTTCTTGCAGTGCTACCGTGTTTGTGAAATAATATTTATATTAAATTAGTATAGTAAGCTATTTTCGTTTCGGGGTCGAACTTCTGCTACGTCGTTGATTTTTCCACCATCTTAGTCGGACAAGTAACGCGTCCGAGTCAAAGAAATATTTTCAGAGTCGTATTGATAGTATATTTTTTGCGATGCTTTTGTCGCAACTGACCATGTTACAAATTTATATGCTGGTGACTAAATTTTATGACATTTATTTGTGATGTGCGCGTGACGCGTTATTGAAATATGATTAAAGATCGTAATTTATTGGTGCCTGTACGCTACATGATTTTGTTTGTGCCTGGCGAATCGCTGCAATAGTTATACAATTTTCTTACAACTGTTATGATAATAAATTCTTTAATTATTATTTTTAAAATTGTTCCTCTGTAACGCGTGTTTGAGTTGAACTAGCTCTAAATATTTAAAAGGAATTCAGTATTGGCTCTGTTATATAGTAGCCATGTTAAAAATGTTAAGCTTAATAGGTTTATTTTAGCCTTTTACATATTTTAATGTTGTCATTTCTAATGATTTAAATCATGATGCACGCTTTGCAACATTGCGATTTGCTTTTATAGCCTTGTTTTAAATTTACTGATTGATACAAAAAGTGTTATTGACGAAAAACGTAGTTAAGTCTCAGGCAAAATAGTACATTTACTATTAAATTTTGGTCTGAGAGTTAAGTCGTGAAACCAATAAAATTATGCTTCGAAATTATATCTAAATATAGTTTGCTTCAACTTTTCATGTTGCTTTGCACCAATAGTTTTTGTGGGTGGCAAAGATGTCAATCAACCTAGACATTAGCATTGCATTGAATATCAAATTTTAAACTTGTGCCGAAAATCATCATCGTTATCTAACTTGCCCCTATACTTTCTTTAGAGTGAAATATTTGAACTAGCCAAAGTAGACTTCTTTTAAAAATTATAAAAGTTTCATTTTATTGAATAACTACAATAACAAAAATTTTGGGGGCTCACTTTAATTTTAAAATTAAGAATTAGAATATGACGTGCAATCCAGCTTGTGCAGCGTTCTCAAAGGTGTAATGTTTATTGAGTTCCGGTCGAACTTGTTTTGCCTTGTCTACAATAATTAAAGGCTCCTAATTTAATTTTGGCGTTATTCGGGGGTAATCCGGCAGCCCCTTGCTCTCATCTAGGTGGTAAGTGCCCCCCCTGCTTGCCGTTGATCGAGTTTAGAGTTGCTTGCACGTCGATCGTTGCGTTAAATTGAGCACTTCCCCTACTGCAACAGTGAATAGCTGTCGATGATTCATGTTATTGTTCGAATTAGGGCGTGATGCCTATTTTCAGTCAGTCAGAATTATGATTTATAGTATTTATATTTATATTGGTAATTGATTCGGTTTAAAATTGAGTTGACGTTTTGTGTCGGTCCGTTACCTAGTGTGGGTTGTGATCGTTTGAATGAAGTCACCGTGAATGGGGGTGTTCGGTTGGACAATTTGAATCATTCAATTTATTGTACCCGATTTGGGGGTACGATATTACTGTAGGCCTAAGATTATACTAGGATGATACGAAAATGAGAAATTCGCAGCCTTCACAAGAATGCACGTCTATGCTCATGGTTCAACGATATTGTAATAATCAAAATATTGGCATTTTCTCGTCAACAACCGAAGTGTCTTGAGGTAACAATATTGAATCATTAACCCCTAGTCGGATATTTCAGTTAAAATGCATTTTGCGACTTTGCAACACTTAGTCGGATATTTTAGTTCAAATGCATTTGCGACTTTGCAACCCCTAGTCGGATATTTTAGTTAAAATGCATTGGCAAGATGGCGCTAAATGAAGAAGCCTTTTCCTTCATTTTTCTTCACAATGATGCAGCAAAACCAATGAGGTATTAACCGGACCGGAGCGTTCTAAGTAGTGTTCTAAAAAGCGTTCTAGTCACCGACCAGAGCCAGGTGTCACAATGTGTACATATCTAGCTGACCAGAACTAAGCCTGGCTCGGTATACACCGGTATACACCGGTCGTTGGATTGTTTGGTTTGCGTTATGTAATCAACACACATGACTGATAGTGCTCATTCTCGCAAAGAGCCGTGAATTACCGCCCCCTCCCCCCCCCGCCTCTCTGCTAAATTCTATATTTCCCACATTTCACAGATTATATAAAGAGACAGTGCCAGAAGACCATCAGCAGCTGGGTGTTATATTTTTATTATCAAGGATTTTTTGGCAATTATTGATACCGGAACTGCGCGAGTCAGACTCTGAAGAATATCAATTTTTGACAATATTTGAAGGCAACGTTTGGCAATATTAGGTGATATTTGGCGACGTAATATGACCACGTTTGGCAATTTTGCTCGAGCCAAAAAATAATAATATTCTCTGAAGAATATCAATTTTTGACAATTCTCAAAGGCAACGTTTGGCAATATTAGATAATATTTGGCAACGTTTGACCGTGTTGCGCAATAATGCGCGAGTCAAACTCTGAAGAATATCAATTTTTTGTCAATATTCAGTCAGTGTTTCGCCTATAGGCTATGGAGCATTTATGTAACTGACAAGCTTGTAGGACGTTTATCTTTTTCGCTATTAATCAGTATGAGACATATATAGTGTAGATTGTGGAGTGTAGACCACGCATTAAAATGTAACAAGCTGATAATCAGGTCACATTGACTCTGCAAGCAGTAACTAGAAGTTAGACTTGAGCACTACATGCAGAAGATCTCTTAAGATCTACTGGCCAGTATTGAAGTCAAGAACTCTTCACACAATCTCACTCACACACTGCTGAAGCCGCTGACTGGTCAATGAAGATTTAAGATTCAATACAAGGACATCCACCCCCTCCCGCCTCGACCTTCTGGCCCACCTCCACCCCCTGATTGCCTGATCTGGGTCTTGAAAAAACATCGAAAATTAGCCAAAAAACATTTTGTTTTGCCAGGCTACACTTTTTTGCCAAATTTGTTACACATTTGTTTCCTTCGGTGCACTGGAATATATCAAATTTATTGCTCTGTTCATCACTGTAAAGCCAGTAATTGAGCTTCTAAGAACAAAGGATGAATACAAAATTTGCCAAATGCTTTTGCCAAATGGAAACAAAATTCGCCAACTGCTCCAAAAATGATTTTGACGACTGGCAGATCAAACCCTGTCCACCCCTTTGACTTGATGTTTTGAGACCCTTTCCTTGTCCTTGAAGATTAGAATCTTTGAAGAGTTTTTAAAATAATTTATTTTTAGCTATGTATTTCTATGTCCTGTGTTCTTTTTTGTTTGTTACAATTTCCTCTTATTTATTTTGAATACTTTGTTTAATACTTCTTCACATGTTAAGACATACTTCAATTCCTTCACATGTTAAGATATAATTCATTTCCCGCCTTCCCCTAGTGCGGGCTTTAAATATCTTGGATTCCGTCTATCATTGATTAAAGATATGCAACAGTTAACGTTGAGTCTTGGACACCAGTGATCTTATATTGACCAATGGGAGCGAGTGTATGATATCAATTATTTATTCGTGCAATATGATTGGTTAGTAATTAATAATAAGGTCTAATAAGATTCAATCGATATGGGGATGATTAGGATTTTATAGTTGGTGCATGGTGCATACTGTGCACTCAGTAAGTCACATCGGCCACATTCCTTTCTAATCTCATCGGCCTACATTGCTTCATTTTATGTATGCACTCTATGCCATCTATTGCACACCTATACTGTACTAGTAGTGTTCAAATTGTTCATTATTAAATGTGTTGTATTATGGAGTTACTGACCTGAATGCCAATGATGTGTGAAATGTCTGCATGTAAATACCTGAAATGCCTTGAGGGGCCATTGAGGCTCGTGTGCAGGCAACGTCACCTGATCTGATCTAATAGATTCCTTTCAGAATAGAGTGGGCCAGTCATGTAAAGTGTCCTTAAATAGTACTGCTGTATCTTAGCATCTATACCATGTAGTATTTTTTGCTTTTTTAATTGAACAATTCTGTTAAAATTGATGTACTACTGCAGTAGTTTTTCTTAAAATGAAACAGCAGTTATATATGCATGAACGCTATGCCAATATGCCCCGAATCCCTATGCGCTATATCGTCTATATTTTCTGACTGCTTAAATTAATATTATGAATTTAGTTGGCATCAAGAAGGGCATCCAGTCAAAAAACCCAGCTCCTGCAGGACCATCAGGTTGCACGCATATGAACCCCATGTGAAAACATTAACAGATTTCACGAAAAAAAGGGTGGTTAGTAGCTAGTTATTAAAACATTTCAAAATTTAATTCAATACTTCGTGCAAAAAATTCACATACCGTAGTCTGTTGTACAGTTTAATTTTGTATGATTACGTATGCTTGTACCGTAAATCAATAAACTAAAAATGCTGAATATCAAGCTTGTACACGTGATGCTTAATTTAGCGGTTGTTCTACTTTAAACAGAACTCCAATACATGGAATAAAAACAATAAATACGGAATAAAAATGGGTTCGGCCAGGCTAGGTTGGTCTATCTAATAATTGAGTGGACTCTGAAGCAATGGTTGACTTCTAACTAATTCCATCTATCAGCGATCTATCAGCGTTCAAAATTAAAATGATAAGATGAATAGATAAGCAGTTTTATGGAGAATGCCTGGTATAATAACTCTTAGTTTATAGTTACAGTTACTATGCTAGATGTTGATTGAAGTTTATAAATACACTCGCTGACATTGCCTGATGTAACTTGTAAGTCTCTAGCGCAGCGGTATAATGCTGATGTTCGTTGCCTGCCATCCAAGCGATCCGGGTTCAATGCTTTGAGCAGACATTAATTTACATAGGACTTGCTCAGTTCTTTGTAATTTGTAGGCTATACTCCTTTAAATGACCGGCGGATGAAAGGCATTTTAAAGCATACTGTAGGCTACTGTGCCGTGTTTGTTTCGTCCTGATCATCTTTGAGCTAGAGTAATATGACCTAATTTATTCATCTTTAGAAGGCGCTTTGCACCACACAACATATGCGAACATATTTTAGACATATTTGGACACATTTAAGGTGTAAGCTTCTCCTGAACATTTATTTATGAAGAATGTGTAAATTTGTAATTCATTAGAGGCTCAAATGTAATTGACTGATCCTTGACGAAAATAGAACAATGTTTTTTATTTAAGTTACATTTTAGGTCAATTGTACGGTATCCTAGGGGGGATAGAACTCTGCAAAATTGGGAATAAAGAATTGGTGTGCACCCCAGAGCCCTCATGGGCGTGTCGTAGAAGGCTGGTACAGAAGGGCTTGACTTTGAAGCAGTGTAATCATAATCATCATAACTTTTGAGTTTTTTCCGATTCATTTTCCATGCTGGCACAGGTTGGACGTCTGCAGCCCCAAGCACACCCTCGGGTGCCCCGGCCCCACACCGGGAATCGGCAGCTGAGAGGCCTTAAGGGGGAGAACTTTAGCATTATGCTGACACTAGGAGATAATGAATGTCGATAGTTTGCACAGGGGTCCCTTTGAAAATATGGCCTGCAATCTCTGGCTTTGCCTCCCCAGTCGAGGCAAACAGCCCTTGCACATTTATGCAGCCTGTACACATAATACACATTAGTACCTTATCTGTACAATTATGTACACATTTGTACCTTATCTGTGCAATTATGTACACACTTGTATCTTATCTGTACAATTATGTACACACTTGTATCTTATCTGTACAATTATGTACACACTTGTATCTTATCTGTACAATTATGTACACAC
>JAQIWG010002864.1:0-19283 GCA_034695025.1 Chamaedrilus cognettii | reverse complement strand
GGGGCCAGTGGGGGCGGGGGGGCAGAGTACAAGGGGCGCATGTCGGGGCCGTATTCGATGGGGGGCGGGGGGGGGCGGCTGGAGCGAGGACCCTCGGCAGATCAACGGTGAGCAGCTTTTTACGATCAGGCTTCGTAGATATAATGTTTTTGATAACAAGATGTTAGTTTAAGTTGAAATTAAATCTTGATGTCGCTGCTGTTTGCATTGGAGGCTCAGATCAACTGGACATCATCTGCTGGCAACCTCGAAATTGCTGTGTTTAAGCAGAAATTTAGTTGTAAAATGGAAAAGAAATTGTCAATTTTATCGAAATTCTGGTTCGCGATAAAATGATAAACGCGAAAAAAGCGAAAAGTTTTTGCGTTTAGGCGCGTGGGGGGTGGTGGCACCCAGTCAGGGCGCACGTCCCCCTACACAAGCTCGTCGCGAAGCGGCAGCAGGGACCCCCCCCGGTCCCTCGCTCCCAACCTTTCAACCAACGACCCCCCCAGGGGGGGCCACACATCACGGGGGAGCGCCGAGCCCCCCTTGTACAGGGAGAGGGGGTCGGAGGAGAGGGGGGGGGCGGCGAGGGGAGGGGAGGGTTCATCCGCGGCGGCAGGGGGGGGTAAGGGGGCAGGGGGAGTGGAAAGGGTGATGAGCGCGGAGGAGATGGAACACAAGACCAAGTCTCTGCTGGAGGAGTTCCTCCATCTCAACGACTTGAAGGTAAACCCTCTCCCTCTCTCTCTCTTGAGTTTAAGGATCGTGTGTAGCAACAGGGTCTATTCTGCTGCGCCACGGCAACACGGGGCATGTTATTTGATTTCATCATATTGTAAATAACAAAAAAATTGTTATGCGCGTGCCGAGTCTCAAGTGCTGATCAGAAAATATTGCTAATTTACGATTATGTGTCCTTACGTTGATTTTTTTATTTCTATCTCAAAAATTGAAGAGCGTCAAATCTCACCCACCTAAAAAATCCAGAGTTGCATAATAAATTGATATGCTACTCATTGTACTCAATAAGCCTTTTGCCAATTCAATCTCAAGAGCTACACTAACATGCTTCACAACCACAAACATACTTCATACTTCTTTAACAGAGTATTTTAAATTTTGGTCGAAGTTTGTTAGATGCATGGGTCGATATCTATAGTGACAGATCGAGCCCTGAGTCGGTTTTGTATGGACACTGTGTGTGCATTGTACGTGTGCGTGTGCAAGAGGCTTGTCTATATTTGTGCGTGCACAGGAGACTTTACAGTTTAATTGTTACACACGTGCAGGAGGCGTGCGCCTGTGTGGAAGAGCTCCCCGTCTCGAGCCGCCAGCTCTTTGTGTCGGCGGCGCTCATGCAGAGCCTCGAGCGCTCGCCAGCCGCTCGCCTCAGCACGGCTTGCCTTCTCGCCCATCTCGTCCATCGCGCCCACGCCCTCACCCACGCTCAGTTTATCGAGGGGCTCCAGACGATCCTCGATCTCGCCCATGAGCTCGTCATCGACGTGTCGCGCTTCTGGGCATGCCTCGCATCGCTCGTTGCTCCTGCTGTTGTGCCCGGGGGGGGCGCGGAGGAGGAGGGGAGGGTCAAGGGCATGGGGCTGGCGGAGCTGCGGCCGGCCTGGGGTGCTGTGGGGCGGCAGGATGTGGGGCGGTGGCTCGCGATGGTGCTGAGGGACGTGGAGACGCGAGTGGTGAGCGACGGCTGTTTGACTTTAGTCCCGTCGTTACGTATTTAAGTTTAATACTTCTTCTTCAGTGTTCTGCAACATTGCAGGTCTTTGGTGTCCAAACTTTTTATTTTTAGTCGATCTTTGAGTAATTCTGTGCCATTGCGTTCTTTTATAACTCCTAATGCTGTTATTTTTATGTTTGATTTGTGAAAGTTTTGTCTATAGTGACCAAGGGTTTGTCATAGCGTTTAGCTATTATAGTTTAATTGCTGTGTGGTTTTACTCGAACAGAAAATCTGTTTCCTTTTTTTGACATTCCTGCATCTCTTCATCTATTGTACCTATTTTTGATTTATGTATTGCTGCTGTACTGATTGAAGTTTGGTGAATAGACAACAAGAACAACAATATAAGGCATATTGCTATGTGTGTGTCCAGGGTCGTGACGCCGCGACTGGCGCCTGGACGGAGTCAGGGCTCGAGTGGTCCGAGTTCATTGAGCCCGACCGTCTGTCGGCTTTCCTCACCGACAACGTAAGACGCTGCTAGAAGCGGCTCAAAGATCGCAATATATGCTAATCTTCGGATGCTCATCGTTCCTGCACCCTAATTTTAATACAATGATTGAAGTTAGATTTGTTTTACTTTGGTTTGTGTTAGGATTTTGTTAGGGTTAGGTGGGGTATGGGTTAGATTTAGGGTTAGGATAGTTTATTTGTGGTTATATTTTATTGATAACACATTTAAATTAAACTTCAAATGAACCTGCGAATGCGGGGCGATGCTCAAAAATTAGCATATCTTACAATCCGTGAGTGTTAAGTGACGCAGCGCGACGATCGCTATTGTTTGTTTTTATGCGAGGAAGGACACTTGTTCTTCGCCTAACTGACAATTTTCTCCTATCTGCCAATCAACGAATCGAGTCTAACCAAACAATAATAGGTTGCAGTGATACTACCTTAGTTCTAGAAAAAAACTTGTATAAAAAATGGCTGTGCAATAATTAGGCTTTCATCATTGTTATGAGGCCTACCAGATCTATATTAATCTATAAAGAAGGGTGAGCGGTTCTGTGCGGGCTTCCTTGTACAGAACCGGTCTGTATATGGTCTTTGTGCTACACACGGTCCCTAAACTATCAAAAAAACAAAAAAACCATGGATTATGGATTAATTGACACTAGAGCAAATGTCTGCTAGTACAGCATGACGAGGCGGTCTGGTGTCAATTTTATTTCTAGACAGAACAGCTGTGAATGTTACAGGAAGTGCAGTTCACCGTCCAGTCAGCTGAGGCCGGTGCGCCGACCGGCAAAGCCGCTAAGCCAAGCCCGGCACTGGACGCCCGGATATCAACAACCCTCGACGATATGGTCCGCGCCGACAAGTCCAACGAGGAAATTACTAGCTGGATAGAGGTAGAGGGGACCATGGTCGTCGTTTTGTTCTTGATCTTGTTCTTGATTCCTTTAGCAGTATGTTAGTTTAATTTTATTCTTTGATCTAGTTCTGATCTTGATTTTGTTGTTTATCCTTGGTATGGGACCTTGGTGTTGATTTTTTTCTTGATCTTGTTCTTGATTTATTGTGCTGCTGTATCTTGATTTTGATTCTGTTTTGAATCGATATCAAAGTTAGACTCATAATTATTTCCTTGAGCGTGACTGTCCTCAATCATTCAACAGTTTATAGTTCACAATTATTTTATAATGACGGAGGTATTGCAGTTTTAAGAGGTTTTTTTTCCATTCTTTTAAATTTGCATTTAAGCTCGCTCTGTATTTCGCTCAAGCTTGTATCACTCACTCTGACTTTAGCTCCTCGATGACGTCTGTGGCTGCCGAAACAGACCCACTACTAATATTCCAATTATTATTTGTTGTGTTGCAGAAGTCTGTAGACCCTGCGGTGAGCGGAGGGTCGCCGTTCGTTCGTGCCTTGGTCACTGCCGTCTGCAGTCACTGCATACAGAGTGAGTCACTGTATTCACTGCAGGCAGGGTCAGTCACTGTATTCACTGCAGACAGAGTGAGTCGCATGCCATCGTGACTGCAATTATGAGAAAATAGCGTATTCGAGATAGTTCTTTTTTGTTATGAAAATTCTTTTTATTTTATTAACATATGTATCCCCGTCAGCTGTTCCTTCTGGTGAAATATGTTCAATTTATTGCTCCGTTTATCACCATGGAACCGGTTATTGAACATCTAAAGACGAACAATAGAAAAAGTTGGCAATGGCTTTCGTATAATGGACGTAATATATTTCGCAGACAGTCAACATATTCTATTTTGACAATTGGTGATGATGATATAATTATGATACAAATGATAACTTGAAACGGTGAAAGTGATACGTTGAAAATAGGAAAATAGGCTATTCCTATCGCTCGCTGTCTGCAGAGAATAGTGAAAGCGATTTGTTGAGATTTATTTCAATGTTCTACTCAGTGATACGTTAGAGCCTTATTCCCTCGCTTGTTGTAATGCAGACAAGAGTGAGAGTGATACGTACTTGGTGGACGCCGAGCGACTCAAGCTGAGAACGTCCTTGCTCAAGAGTTTCATCAGCTCCTCGGAGCTGGAGCTCGACGCACTCTACGCGCTGCAGGCCCTGCTCCACAGCCTCGCGCACCCCTCTGGTATGTTGCGCTTTCCTTCCGGAACTTTCGCTTCTCCTGTCGATCATTCTATTCTCTTTTCGGTATATTCTATTGTATTTACGGAACGTTCTGTTCTTCCGGTACATTCTATTCTCTTTCTGGTGCATTCTTGTCTCCTGGAACTTTCTATTCTCCTTGCAGTGCATTCTAGTCTTCATCCGTTTCTTGAATTGTGACACTACGAGTCGAGACTGACTATTCTGTGTGAGTTGTTATTTAGCAAAGTTATTTAGGATGAAATTGACCACAATTGATGTAGTGATTCTTATTCGTTTTGTTGCATGCAGGCGTGCTGTACAGTCTGTTCAACACGCTCTACGATGAGGATATAATCGCCGAGGAGACGTACTACACGTGGAGCAAGAGTGCCGACCCCTCCTCTCAGATCGGTCGCGGCGTCGCGCTCAAGTCTGTCGCCCAGTTCTTTGACTGGCTGGCCAGCGAGAGCGCCGACAGCTAGCGACAAAAGATTCTCGCCGTTGAGCCAGGGTTCTGTGGTCGCCAACGCGAGGCGCCGCGGCCAACTTTTTGTTTTGTTTCAGCCGCTACATCCCGAACCAGCCTTGACTTTTGTTTCGTCGTCCCGTCGGTGGCGATTCATTCGCACGTCACGCTCTTTGCGCGCGCTTTGATTGTAGTATTACGCCAGAGATTCTAGGGTAGCGGAACACGTATCCTCCGCTCAACCTCTGATTGAAGAAAAAGAAACAGTTGAGCATCCGAATGTGATCCCCGATGTGGTCATAATTTGCTGCGTAGCTTCTATGTACTGTATGACGCTACTGTTTGCTGCCGAGAAGTGGCTGTGGCTAATGGCAGTCGTACAAGGCAGTTGGTGGTGGTTTCCGGTTTTGGTTAGGGTTAAGGTTTGGGTTAACCGGTTTGGGTTAACAGTTGCCGAAATAATTGCCGTTTGGTGTAAATCGAAGTTTCGGTTGGAATTTGGCTTAGGCGATTAGATAGGGTGCAGTTAAGGAGTTCTTGTTAGTCGTTGGAACTTATGTAAGCGTCGAGTGCGGGAGACTAGTAAAGCGGTAAGTAAAAGTCAATGGGACATGTTTTTGCATTGAAAGTAAGAGAAATTGATGAATTGAAGTTGTAGTTTGTTGTGAATGAATGCAGGACAATGCTCATTGCTGCAGTTGTAGCAATGTATTGTGTTGTGACAGGAAACGTGCGGAAACCGATGTTTTTTGTGTCAGTGTGTGGCAGGCTGTGAGCCTCTTGAGCTAAATATGTAACCCTGCTTCTAGTTGCTTTGCTCGTTGCTTGCGAGACTATGGATGATTTTGATTGGTTGATTATCTAATTGATGCTCTGTCTAGTTTTGATTGGTCAAATATCTGATCGATGCACTGTCAGTGATTTTGATTGGCGGACTATGTGGTTGATACAAAATCAGTAGTTTCGATGGTCGACTATGATTGATGCACTATCGGTAATTGTGATTGGTCATCGGCAGGACGACTAATGGCGCTGGTGCTCTTGTCCAATCGGATTAGTTTCGTGATGGACACCAGCGCAAAAAAGGAGGATTTCTGTCCGGCAGACAAACGGCCGTCGTTTATTTGCCCGTCGTGTAGTTCAGTTAATAGTGGCGCGCGCCTGAGCGCTGTGTAGTGAATTTTTGTTTTTGCAATTGCTTCTAGTGTGCGCCGCTGTCCTACGATGTTGCCGTATAATGTGTTAAACTTTTGTGGTTTCGATCGATGAGGACAAACGGTCACTGCGATGTCGATTGCAGTCATTTCGGTTTTCGTGTTATATTGACCGGGGTCGGTGAGCGTAGTTATTTGCGCCTCGTGTATTTATATGCCGCGCAAGTTGTCCTGGGGCGGTGGATCTTTGGTCGATCTTGTTTTAGTTTTGAAATGCCCGATGATTTATGCGACTCGATCGGAAGATAACGCGCGTTAAAATGGATTCGTTTGTGTAATGCTGTTTCGTATTTAACAGCATGAAATTATTCTTATTGTGCCGTGTTATTATTATAGTAGCATCAAGCCTGGTTTAGTTGAGCGCTGAGTCCGTGTAGTGTTTAATTTGTGCTGGGGCTAGCGTACGAATGCTTCATCTTTGATATGAGCAGTAGATATCTCAGTGAGCAGTAAATATCTCATTGAGCTGCGGATATCTTGGCTTCAGCTGGTTTTGAATTCTATGTTAAAATGTGAATATGGTTACTATTATCATAGATGAAGCTGCGTTTTAAGGTCAGCCTTTTTTCTTGATTCTGTGTAGAAGTAAACGGTTGACTGTCTGGATAAGCTTCCTAGCATTTATAAGTTTATAGATCTCTAAATATCCGCTAGTTTATTTATTTCTTCTTCGCTTTTTCATTTTAATAAATTATATTGCCAGTTGATGAAAAGAAAAAGAATCACTCGCCCTTTTGTTAGCAGCAGAATGTCTTCCCGGTAGAAACGCCTACTGCCTCCTGAGATTCTGAGGACACTGTCCTTCTCGTTATATTTAATGTGTCGGCGTTATCGTTTGTTATTGTTTTGCTTTTGGCCGAATATGCGCCCCTTTGATGTGGCTTACAAAGGCAAAGGATATCTAGCTGAAGTGGTTGATTACGCAGCGTAGGCGTACACCAAAAAGCGATTTTTGGTGGGAATGGGTTGCGCGGCTTTAGTTAAATTTGTGAGCGCGTCGCAAGTACGGTTCGAAGTACTTTGCGTCATGACGGAGAACTTGTAAAATGTACGACCGCAGTTGAACGATGATTCGATGGGCGGCGATGGTTCGCAGTTCGTACATTGTATATATGTGTATATTGAATATTTTCCAATTGCTTGCTGTTATTTAAAGGTATGCTGCTGTGCTGCTATCATGAAGCGAATGCGACCCCTCAAATTTTCTCATAAAATATCTACCGTATGCAATTTCAATAGGATTCTTTTATCGCTATTTAGCGCATTGCCATTTAAATGTTGATTTTTTTCGATTTAAATTTATTTCTTTGATTTCGTTGCCGGTAACAATGCCGGTAACGTGGAATTACAGGTTGTTGAGGGCGGTCTAATTTGAATACGTTTGAGGATGACTATTAGAATGTGAGCATTGGCAATGATTATTTAAGCTGATGGAATGGCTAAACAGCGCATAGTGGGTGATGGTCTGTGAGCTGTTGAGGACTTGTGGCTGCCTTCTTTCTATTGAATCTGCTACTAATGTTAGTTGTGTTCTAGTTGAATGGGTTCGAATTTTATTTGATATGGTCTGTATTGATTTTCGACTCTGTTATCGATTGAGCATTTCATTTAACGGTCGAGAATAAAACTGAATTGATTGATTTGTCGTCGGGAATTAATTTACTGGTATATTCTGCTGCGCGACCCAATCACAGCGTTGTATCTCACGCGCCTGTTTCTGATGGCGATCAGATGATGACATATAGCTAAAGTCAGAGAGTAGTGGATTTGTGTTGATTTGATTTGAGGAGTACTTGAGAGAAGTTGGATTGAGAATAGAGCAAGATGGACGACGATTTGCGGCGTTAAGTCAGCGAATTAGGACTCGGTTAGAGTCTGGTGTAGCCCTTGTCCGTGCGCGACCATGAAAAAGAAAAAACGCATATTGCGTTGCTACTCCGTAACGATTGTGGTAGATGCTGATATTACTCTAGATGCTACGGATTTACTAGGAATGATGACATTATAATATACACAAGGATTGTACTTTTCACTCGCGTTGTGTCATTGTTGTCTCGCGTATATAATACTACTTAAAATTAATCAGATTTGCCATACATTCAAGAGAGAGTTGAAATTGCTCTTGTGTCTCTAGTAACAACATTGCGATTTAAAACACCATACTTACAAATTGTGTTTCAAGAGGGGAAATTCTAAGGTATCAGTGTCAACATCGATCAAGATCTCAATTTTTCTTACTAACTGCAGGTTGCTCGACCTTGATTTGAAGTGCGATTAATTTTGTAGTCCAATTTAATCAATGAAAATCTATGAGAGAATTGTATCGAATAATTTGATTGGTCAATTCGGACCCCAAAACTAAATCGCACTTCAAATCGAGGTCTAGCAACCGGCAGTAAGTGTCTCTTGGTTGTCATCGATTTTTGAGGGGTTTATAAGCAAACCCCATTGCCTGCCAGAGACCAGTTTCGGGTTCTGAAGTGCCCCTTATGAAGCCAGAGAAAGGTTGAGAAATGCAAGCTCTCACGGAGGGTGCAAGGTGCCACGAAAGGATAACAAAAATTACGTTAAAACTTAAAATTGTTTCTGCACTTCTAGTAACAATACGGTAAACATAAAACTTTAGCGTACATGTCATTTTGGCGAATTTTGCGCATGGGTAAAACTCGATCGATATAAATGGGAAGGCTCAAACACGCAAAAATTAAGTGCAACAAATTTCATTAGGGGCAAAAGGGCAACATAACACGCAGAAATTTTTTATGTCTTACAGTACCTGTATTGCATTTTAAAACACTATATAATTTAATGTTACCGCAAGTCACGACACAAAATTGCAGAGAAGATTCCGGAATGTAATTCGGAAGTGAAAAGCATTTCAAAAATAATAACAGTCTTACATTGCAACATTTATGTTTGTTGTGTTTTCTAATTTTAAAAGCAACTGGACTAAACCCTACAACACAGTAATAACTTGCAGCTCTACTTTACATGTAGCACAAACACTTTGAACAAAATTGATTATCATACTATAGTGTACTGTACCAAAGATAGATATGAAAATCTCAAAGTATCACATTCTAACACAGCTAGATTGTCACAGGACATGTGTGAAGTCCTGTTAGCAATTAAAGAAATGATATTCAGTTCAAGTTAATAATAGAAACATGACTTCTATTCAATCAATACGAAAACACAGTATTCAGGCTGAGTTTTTCCATCAACTGTTAAAATTTAATCTGAGGTCATGACGTCACTACACCCAATGAGCGCGCTGAACGCTTGATCTATGGGTAATCTAGCGCCATGTTATTGGCTTTTGCAGAATAAATCGCGGATAAAAATTTTAACACCAGATGGAAAAACCCGGCCTCAGTGTCTGACCGAAAAGTAACTATCGATTAACGATGGATCAGTATTGAATGTCGATCTTGGATTAGGATAATAAACCACAAGCCCAGCAAGGCTTCGTAGCTTCACAAATTAGACTCGTTATTCATCAGCATGGATTTTACTATTTTTATCTTCAACTTCGGTCTTTCATAATATTTACACATTTCTTGCATTAGCATTTTGGACAGGAGAAATTTTTACTATTTGGTTTAAAATATTAACTGTAAGAGCATGGATTCATTTTCACCTAAATTTAACAAGCAATCAAGAATTAAAATTGTCATATTTTCATATACAGGGGTGGGCCATAATCTGCGCCAAGTTCGATATGAATAACTTTCATTTATTATTTGTCAGCATTAATTGATAGTAGAAAAAGGAATCGTTACCAAATAACTGAGATTAGTTACAATGAAAACGTTCAAATGGTATGATCTCAACTGCAGTGCTTCTTAACCGGTGTTCCATAGAACGTGCTCTAGTAGCCAAATGATCCGCCAATAACCCAAACCAAAATATATATATGGCCAGTACCGAGTGACTTAGTGCCAAGTCCTTGTCATACAGTAGGTCACCTAATGATCATTCTTGGAATGTTCAAGCACTCTTCATCTTCAAACTCGTTGCACCTGTTGATCTATGGTAAGATGACGTGGTGTTCCCAAACTTTAAAAAAATGTAAGCGTCTCTAGTAACGGAAAAGGTTGAGAAACCCTTGTCAGGCAATGAAAAGGTAGAGAATCCCAGGTTCTATTGCATGTGCGCAACTTTTAGAGATGAGTTAGAACAAAACTCAACATTTTCCATCTTTCTAGTTTATATTGCCTCACAGAATTTGTAAAAAAAACATTGTGACATCAGCTATCAATCAGCTATTAAGTTTACAACAAGATCACATTTTTGTTCACCCTGTGCATTTAAAAATGTACATATTAAAATACAAATATAATTATCATAATGCCACAACAGTATTTTAAAATATTAAAATTGAAATTTCAAATAAGAAAACTGTACAGACTTCTATTGTATGAGGACTATCTATTTTTTATATAAAACTAGCATACTGGTACAATGACAAAACACTTCTAGAAAGGATCTGTACTTCGTTGTCCTTTCAAAACGTCACACATATTTTGCATCCAAGTAGCTTCAGATGCCAATTCGCATACATTACCAAGTTTTGCATGCGACACCTTTTAAACCTCCCTAGTCTCCAGTGGTACTATGAAGCAATTTGGCACAAAAATTATCTTCTCACCGTCAGTGATGCCACTGCTAGGGATATATCACTAGATTTAGAAATATTTTAGTGAATAAAGGATGTGATTTTAATGCAATCCACAGATATCTTGGGATATTTTGTCAAAAATGGTGCATTTTATAAAGGAAGCTTGGGATATTTTGTTGACAAATATTATAGGGGTATTTTTGGCCGAGATACCCAGAATACAAGAATATTCCATTTGGTTCTGATAAGAATACTGCTCACCACACCAGTAAACTTGTCAATCATAGACAAGAATTATTTAGAATCGTTTTTACAATAAATAATTAGCAGTGTTTGTATTTCGTACTGATCCAGTGCCTTGTATTTTGCACTGATGTTTTTCATTCGGCGTGAAAAATGTAGATCCGCCCCAACAAAAAAATTACACAAAATATTCCTCTATGCCTGCACTGCAGGCCCATCCCTGAAGTCAATGCTGAAGCATCAACTACACACAACCGTAGCCACAAAGCCGCATAAACAAGATAAACCTCAGCCCCGTTCGCTTCACATAGCAAATCGCATAGCATCTATTCGATAAACGTTTAAAATTTGACGCACAAAAACCAAACTAGGTGGTGTTAAAAGAGTGCAGACATCACAAACAAGAGAAGCATATTACTAGATGAAACACACGCAGGCGCTCACACAAAAAATTGCATCAAGCACAGACCAAAAGTTACAACTATTTGAACTCAAACTCCAGTCGTCCGCTAGCCCAACATATATGCTCAAGTGGCTCAATATAGCTCTATCGAGACAAAGATCGAGACAGTACTATAGCACAGGCCTGTCAAAGCTCACAAACAATGTCTAGATCTGGGTTTGTGCTGGTTCATATGCACTGATTAGCGCCGCAAGCGGTATTTAACGTAAAAGTAATTGCAGTACGTGCGTTACTGTACTGATAATTACCGGACATTAATGCCCAGAGTTTAATATTACCGAAGCAGTAATTTATTTAAATGTTTTTGTCAAATTTTAGAGCGTATAGTTATAAAAAAAGTGACTATTTAAAGTATTTGATCTGAATTGATTATTTTGTGACCAGTTTAGTGCACTGTCCTTGGTAATCCTAATGAAGTGTTTTATTTAAAGATTAGTTGTGCCTTGTGCAGCACTCATATCTATAACTTGTACGATTTCGCCCCTCTCACTACCGAAATACTGCCATTACCAAAATACAGCCATTTCATTACAGTAATTTTAATAGTGCGGTAACTCATATACTAAATGTCTAAACTTGCAACTCTAAACAAAATAGAGCTATAGGGCTTACCAATCACAGCCCATGGACCACAGCTTGATCTGGATTTTGTGCTGGTTCAAGCGCTTCTATTGATCAGTGTATAACTCGATCAGAATCTTGCTCTCAACAAGTGTTCATGCAATGTATCGTCAGTAGAGTGAGTAGAATGTTCAACAGTTTTCATTCCATGACTCCCAGTCAGCTCTCCTACACTCCGATCGTTCGTTTGTCAGATATAAGTACGACACACCATCACTATATTAGCATAACGACTTCACAGATTAATGCGCCACAAATCTGATTCTACGCCAATCCGCTGCCGTCTGCGGATTTATCTGTACGTTTCAAATATATACGCCATTTTATGTTTTTAAAGCTTTAAATAACGACTAGAGACTTCAAGGTAAATCTCTTAATGTGCCTCTAACAGAAACGCGAGACTATCAGTAATCATTTTAAAGCCATGTTACAAAGAGACGGTAGAAATAACATATAAAATTTACACCATAACAATATATATCATAAATCTCGATTCACGCCTCCAATACGAAAGCGACAATTTAACCATTTTTTATTTTAGAGTTTACAGTTAATGGTATAGAGTACTGCAAAACGTGAAATTTTTGCGGCATGTTTTTTTGGCAGTTATACCTCTATAAAATTTAGCTGCACGTAACTTGCTCGTTTCTTAAGGCCTGCCCATTACCTATACATGCAGCTTCTCCAGCCTTGTTTTGGCGCAGGTAATTTTTGCTGGTTTGATCGATTCGCAAAATTCGCCAATATTACATGAACGCGAAAATTTCACGTTTTACAGTAGATTCACTTCTAATCATTTTTCGGCCTCCAGTAAGGAAGATGCAAGCGTTGGAAAATCTACATATACCGCAGATGAGAAGGAGAGGACCTAGGCTAAAAACAAAAGATGCCGATTGGCCAGAGGTGGGAGGGGCGGAGCTAGAGGCCGTCCGTCACACGTAGAAGATGCGGACTTTTGAAACACTGACGAGAAGGTCGCCGTCGAAAAACTTTGTTTCAATGACAACGTTGCCTCTACAAGCAAAACAATGCCACCATTCGCATCAACACAGTTTCAACAAATAATTGTGCACCGCGCAAGATGCTACGAGCGTAAAGCCTGTTTAAACTGCATTCGATTCGATGCTCCACCAATAATTAAAAAAATTTCGGTGACGATTCTATCAAGTAGTAAGATAGTTTTTCGCCGCGTGTCAGATGCTCGCCGGAGGAAGCAAATATACGCGTCACTAATACGGAACCTAATCGTCGATAACGAGGCGATTAAAAGCGATATTAAAAAAATCGCAATTACCTCATTAATAAGCGTAACCGTAACGTAATTACGGCAGCACAATTACTGCCGTTACTCGTAAAGTAACTAGTAATTACCACTCGCAGCACAAAAAGAGAGTCATACGTGAGTACGTTGGCGGGCATCATTTGTCCATCGGTGGCCGCCTCGATGATCGACTGCCAGGTGTTGGTCGACGACGGAATCACAAATCCAAACTCAAAGAACCACTCTGCCGCACACAACACAATAAATAAGCCAGGATCAGGGCATTCGTTAAGCTTTCTTAACATTAGACCTTTAACAATTAGCCTAGATTTGAAAAAGCAAAAATTTTGACTACTATGATCCTAGAACTGAACTCACCCAAGCTGAACTGCACACAAAAAAAGGAATTTTCCGAGGCAGCATAATGACGGAATTACAATGTTCAGAATGTTTGCCTTTAACTGGCACACATGTTCAAAATCCGTTGGCAATGGCACTTGTTGAAGAAAAGCTGATTGCTGCTGAAGCTCTGCTATGCTCAGGAACAGTGTTCAGTCGGTGAACGTAATGGTGAACGTAAGCGCATCAAAGTTGGCTATATCGACCTCGTATTTGCTCCTGGAGTCAAACTCAAGTGGGAATCGACTTAACACTCACATAGTTCCCCTGTCTCAACAACTGTCTCCTGTCATTTTAGAAAAATGTTGCGAAATCATATCCTTTATCATTGCACGAAATCAATGCTTTTTATTTTTCAACTTCCTCTGAAAATTGCGACAATATGATTGCGGCGTTTTAAAAAACATTATGCGCACTTCATTGGAAATTTAGTTGGCTATTAAGAAGCCAATTTTTTTTTTTAAATCGGTTAACATTTGACGGAGTAATAGTTAATAATGTACTGCCATGTTCTTTTTTACTCACGGTAGTTTGAATGCATTGGCTGCAAAATCCAGTGGGAATCAACTTGATTCGAAGCAACCAATAGAAGCCCATTTAATAGTCTCTGCCGTCATTTTGCTGCCTCAGGACAATCTCCTTTTTTTTGGTGCCACGTACGTCAGCAGCGATATTACGGGTGTAGCTGTTTTAGGATATTATAATAGCCTCAATTCCTTGAGACAAACCTTCGATGCACTTGCCCTTGAAGAGGATCTTCTGCTCCAGCCTGAACTTTGACAGCTGCTCTCTCGACGAAAAGTTGATCTCTCGTGATACGACGCGGCACTTGAGAATCTTCTTGGGAACTCGCGCTGAAACCAGGATGAACTCGATCTAAGATTAACTTGATCCAAGATTATCTTGATCTATTATCATCTTAATCTGCTATCTGCAAATCGCCTGCTATGATATTTGATAGATATTGAACACTTTTACTGCCGGTGCAACACATTTTTACATATAGAAAAAATGAGGGATCACAAATTGGTGTTTCTCAGTAGGCATATATATTTCTCAATACCATCAGCGGTAAAGCTCATATAATTGTATTTAATATAAATTTACTAAATTTAACAGGCATTAATATCTCTATCATCACACAATAATCACTAGAACAATAATCACTAGAACAAAAATCACTAGAACAATAATCACTAGAACAATAATCACTAGAACATCACACACAATAATCACTAGAACATCACACACAATAATCACTAGAACATCACACACAATAATCACTAGAACACCCCAAAGCAGGGCTTCATCTGCCAGTCGCCAAAAACTAAATTTTTTGAGCAGTTGGCGACTTTTTTCCATTTGGCGAAAGCCCTTGGCGAATACTTAATTCATCCTTCGCTTTTAGAAGTTCAGTTATTGGCACTATTGTGATGAGAAGAGTAATAACTTTCATATATACCAGCGCACCAAAAGGAAACAAAATAGTGTGTAACAAATTTGGTGAAAAAAAGTATGGCCTGGCGAAGGAAAATGTCTTTTGGCAAACTTTTGACCATTTTTTTTCGAGACAAAGATCCAGCCCAGCACCTAAGTCTATAGAATGTTCAAAAAACTGTAATGAAGTAATCATAGCAAGTTAGCTACCTTCGTGCTCCACACCAGGGGCTGACCTGTCACAAGCAAAGAAAAACTGCAAATAATTCAACAAGTTAAAGCTCAGTTGACTGGCTTTCAGAAAAATACACTTCAAACGATCATATGATAAAAATTTATATCATTATATGGTACATAATATCGGTTATCAGGCACAACTTGTCTTAACACAGATCTATCAGCTGGAGAACTTCGTTAGTCAAGAGGCCATGACATTGCACTGTACAGTACGATAGCTCCTACGCTCCTGTTTAAGCCTCCCTCTGTTTCTTTCTGGTCTGAAAACCCATCTTTTCCCGCCGTAGATGTATTTTTTTTTTCCCCCGACAGATAAATGGTAGAGCTGACCCGGCCTTTGCTTCACCTTCTCCTATCCTCCTCGTCTTGGTTTCCTAAATGACATCTGCATGGTACCCGTCGCGAGGGGAGGTCCCCGATGGCGCCTCTCGACACCGACGGACTATAAACCCAGTATTATTATTATAGCCACGAGTTACGTAAACATAAATCAACAAGACTCTGTATGGCACTATGTTTGCGATAGGCAGACTGTTATAAAAGTCGACTTTAAAACGCATGGAGAGATGAAGACCAAATATATTTTAATCAATAAATACTGTAAATTCTCACGCATGTAAAAAACAGCTCTGCGTCGTGTCGAAAACTATATCTGCGTTGCACCGTGACTAAAAATATAGAGCTATAAAACATAAAAAAAGGAGCAATAACTTTGTAAAGGACTTTGCACACATACTGAGCAACCTATATTCTTTCATCATGCACTGGGCTGCAGCATGTCAAAAAACCATGATTTCAGAAAATCATAGGTTGATGCCGCCTTTTTTTTTCATCTATTCTGTTAGTGTTAATGTTTTCACACAGGGTTAGACGTATGTGCCCTTGTGAGGACTGCAGGAGCTGGGTTTTATGGCGGGATGCCCTTCCTGACGCCAACCAAATAAATAATTATCTGGCACGGGGTTAGCAGCTAGCAACACTTTTGTGTTTAACAGCCTAGGTGAAGGGCCTGTAACGCATGGTTTCATAGTTGCAGGGGCGAGGATTTGAACCCAGGTCTCTGGACTCAAAGTCCGACGCCTTAACCACTGATTAAGCGAGTCAAAAGTGGACTCACATGTCCTCGGCACTCTGCCACAGGATCTTGCCCGTGTCGGCATCTCTCAGATTCATCCAGTTGCTGCATTGGACAGTTAAGCAGCAATCACAAACTCATTTAAATATGATGTGTAATTTGTGTATACAAGTATACATTTTAAATCAGCCAAATTATAAAATTGTCCTTGTGCTTGTTATATAGCAAAAAAATTATAAAAATACTGTGCCAGTGGCTTTATATATAGAACTTTATATATAGAACTTTATATATAGAACTTCATTTTTTTCTAAATGGTAGCTCAAACTAAAAAAATAGATATAAGAATAAAGCCAATCAAAAAGCACAGCAGCGCACGCAATACAAAACGTTTTATTACTGCTGTTTGCTGACAAAAAGTTGTGCCATGCCTACCAAATGTATGCTTAAATATTGACATCAATTGCCTTAAAAAAAGAAAAATAACTGAACAACTAAAAACAGCCGTGTTATGGACGATAACTTCTAACCAAATTAAATAAATTTTTTACAAAATTTACTATGCCAAACTTATCGCATAACTTCAACTAAAGGATACAGCTTGAAGCCGCTGAGTATTTCCTGAGCAGTTGGCATCTTGGCAACGCTCTCGTCAAATAGTTGTTCGCTAGCTTTGCCTCCTCCGCGCTGAAGACTATCCGTGGCCTAAAACAAAATTAAATCATGATTCACATTCTCTTTCAGTTACATCAACTTACAACTAGAGACCTCAAAAAAATGCAGCAAAAGTTTGAGAAATATGCGACAATTTATGCGGAAAAACGAGAAAAAATAAATTTTGGGTCAAAAATCGGAAACGATGCTAAATATGTGAGAATGAGTTTTGGGTCGGGAATTACAAATTGACATTACGAGCTTTAGAAATGAAGTTGCGGGTCGGGGATCAAAAATTGAACATTGCGGGCATTAGAAATGAAGTTGTGGGTTGGGAATTGGAAATTTAACATTATGAGCTTTAGAAATTAATTTGCGGGTCAGGGATTGGAATTGAACTTTACGGGCTTTAGAAATTAAGTTGTGGGTCGGGAATTGAAAATTCAACATTACAGGCCTTAGAAATGAAGTCGTGGGTCGGGAATTGGAAATTTAACATTACGGGCTTCAGAAGTGAGTTTCGGACACAATTTTGACGTCTGGTTATAATATTTAAAATTAACATTAGAAAATTGACAGTAGGCTAGCAGTAATTTGGGGATTTCGGCGATGTGCGCCGCACACATGTAGGATATTGTGTCCGTATACACTATACACGTCGGCCTATAAAAAAACACAAAAGTAAAGAGGTATCAATTACAACCATACCATTTTTTTCCTCTCCCACTAAAAGGGTCAGAGGGAGTTAAAGGGCGAAGCAGTTAAAGAAGGAACCGTGAAATCGATATAATTATTTTGTCTAAAGCATCCAAATTTTCCCGCAGAGACGCCTATACATTCATTGTGGTCCAAGACAATGAGAGACTATACTCTTGCCAACTCCGAAATGACCCCGAGGTGCCACTTAGGCCTATACGGGATGGAACTATTTAATCAACCATGTCACATGTGGGACCAAAAATGTGGCTACAGAGCATAGAGAACACCAGCGATCAACTGGTAGACGAAGACGTAGCAAACTGTCAAAAGAAAGCAAACAACTTAGTCACTTCGTCCATTGAATCTAACTAGGCCTATATTACTCGTATCTACATCACGCTGTATCTACATTGTAGTCTCAACGAGTTAGGCAGTGACACTTAAAGGAGTGCTTGAAAGAAGCAGAAGATATCGCAATAGATGGACAGCCATCGCAAACGAATAAGACCCCCCTACGAGTTTAAGGACTGTGTAGTAACAAAGACTATTAGTCCGGTCCTGTGCCTCGGCCTCGGCTTCACCAAACACAGAATCGCTCCCCCCTCTTGTCGCCTTTTACGACTCGCCCGGGGAGCTCTGGGATGCAGGTTAATTCCTTGTTCCCCGAGCTGCATGGGTAAAACGAATAAGACAATGGCAATTATGGCATCCATAATAGGCCTATGCATATAGCCTAAAACCAAATATGAATATGACAAATGCAAACCACGGAACGTGAAACTGGCGGTAAAATAGTAATGGGCACTTGTATTGATGCCGGGGGAAGGCGTTCAACATGAAAAGATATCGCAATGAATTGGCTGCCATCGCAAAGGAAGAATTGTATAGCATAGGCCTACGCAATTGTAAATGAATAGCCCAATGTAGCGAATGTGAATATGCTTCTAACTTTACGAACGTAACGGAATCTCTTACCATTAAACTATTATTTACGTCGAACTAAAAAGATCTCATCCCGGGAACATCGTCATTAAGCAGCAACGACATTAAACATTGAAGGCAGCGCAACCGCTCCGACTTCCTAATCGATCAACTTCCGGTCCGGTGAATTCAAGCAGGATGGGTGAATTCTGAAAAAATTATATATTGATTTAAATCGACATTTAATTAATTAATTTTTTTATTGCGATAAGTAAACGGCAAAGAATTTGGTCAAAACGCAGTTGGTCGAGAGACCAAAATTTCGTGACCTATTTTTACAATGTCTACTTATTATTTTTTATACCAAGTCTTATTTTACTAGTAATCAGCAGTTCACAAAGACTTAATACGACTAAAATTTATATGTAAAGTCTAAGTCTAAAGTCTAAAGTCTTTATATTAAAGTCTAATTTGAAAGTCTATAATAATGCGTTAATGTTTCAAAGGAGGTTTATTTTCTAAATATTCGCGCCTGGTCAATAAGGTCAGGTCAACGCACGTGTTTTACTAAGACCACACCCCTTTCCTTTCATAATCGTAACTTAAAACCAGTGGTGCAGTGGTAAAAAAAGTAGTGGTCATACGACTCTGTGTCCTTGTTTGTCCCTTACC
>JAQIWG010002863.1:0-19287 GCA_034695025.1 Chamaedrilus cognettii | reverse complement strand
CACAGTCGTAAGTTAGTGAGCTCTGCAGGCGAATGAAAAATTAAAACATCTTCCAAATTTCCAGATTTCTTCTGCAAATTAGCAGAAAATGCTCTGAAACTTTCAGGGTTAGTACCTGGCACCTTTTTCAACAGGCACGTCCAATACTTTTCTGTAAAACTGTTATATCTTTTTTGCTATTGCAAGTTTTAATATCAAATTTACAACACTTTATAAAGACGCCCCAATGTATGATAAAATTGAAACAATGTCCGAAAATTGGCTGGTATTGGACATAATCCTTGCCTAGCATATCTACAAATTTGGCATTAATCTGATGATTGGTTTAGCAAAGAGGCAGTTTTTGGCGCCACTAGTATGGGGGGGAGACTTTTAATGCAAGGAGGAGGCTTTATTTGATTACAAATTTCAACCGTAATATAACTTCATAACTTCGTTGTCCATTCCCCTATGAATCTAAAATTATGTGAGCAAAGCAGCGAGCCACGAATCACTGCCACCAAATTGCATGCAAATCAGTTGGCTAGTTTTAAAGCGATGACCCTTTGATTGCCAAACGAGGGAGCGAGTGTACTAATATCGGGGCGAATATCGTTCGTGACATGGGTGTCGTGAATGTAGCAAACATCAGAAGAGCGGCACGTTCCTCATACCAAGCGAAGCGTCGTCCGGCTGAGGGCGCGTGGGCGTGTGTGTGTGTGCGCTGTATGTGGACTGCGTGTCATGGGTGTAAACACACTCTAAAAGTTGAGGAGGTCGGGATCAGACTGTCAGAGGCTTAAGGTGATACAACCACTTAGGCTACGGAAATATAGACAATTTTATATAGCGATTAAAACTAGATCATCCCAAAAGTTGAGGAGGTCGGGGTCTGACCGTCAGAGACTTAAGGTAATACAACCACTTACATGTAGGCTACGGAAATAAAAACAGTTCTATATAGAAAAACGCTTTCAAAACTGGAGAGACCATCACAAAAGTTGACGAGGTCATGACCCCCTAGACCCCCCCTGTGATTGCGCCTTTGCTCTCTGTGGACTCACGCGTGTGCCGAGACCAGGATTGCTCACTGATGGAAGGGCAGACGGGAAGCAGGCGTCCAACAGGGCCGCAGACTGGGAAAGGAAGAGGTTTGGTGCCCACTCCCCCTCCCCAAGTATTAAGAAAAATGACTTCCGCGTTTTTTACGCGTGAATTTCTGTTGAAAAAATTCAAAAACCCTCCAAAATTTGTAATCTTCTCCCGAAATTAAAGGATCTCGTATGACCAACCTCTGACTCTGCGATTAAGCATACAAATTTCTATCCGCACCCTCCCCCTCCCCCCCCCCCAACTTGTAAGTTCCGCACGGAAAGGAAAAACTATCTGCCACCCCCCAACCTCACCCCAATACCTACACCCCCGCTCATCAGTTCTACACGGGATGGAAAAAGTAGACCCCCCCAAAATGAAGTTCAGTCTGCTACCCCGCGTCGATGTGGAACCGGTGGGAGACTGTGAGCGGTGGAGGGGGGGGGAGAGGGGGGGGGATTGGGAGACATTTGGGCCTGGAATCGATCGACTGGATGGCGGGCCCTGTCACCGTCGCCTGCAACGCTGACACTGGGACTGTTATAGAGCAAGGGAATCAGGAATTTTCGAGATACGGGGTCTCAAAACTCCCGAGGGCGTGTCGCAAATTTGCAGCAAGCGTTAAAACACCAACAAGCCTGAAGGGTCATAACTCGGAAAGTAATAGAGATTTCTTCTTGGGGTTTTCACCACTGGAAAGAAAAGTTTGAGGGCTTTCAAATGCAACTAAAATGAACGGTGTAGATCATATAGGAGCAAGGATAGGTTTCATCAAACACCTGTAGAAATCTTCTGACGTGCTATCCTTTGAGCGCCATCATGAAAGCCAATGAAATAAATGAATCCTGCAGCCGATTTCAATTAATTATCTTTTTTACATAAGGATTATCTTTTATTCCAGTAGTTTTATACAACTTTGAATTAATTTGAACTAAGTCTTACAGATCATAAATCAAGCCTTGGACTTGAATTAAGTCTATTGCGCATGTGAGTAATCTTTATATATTCACTATCTTGTGTGGCATAAAAATGGCTCTTGTGTGCAGCTGTGCATGCAGTTAAGCTGCAAACAAAAGATCAGTATGCATTGTATGACATTGTATCCAGCCCTCAATCAGTCTGCCTGATGAGCCTAAATCTGCCCTTGTGTCCCTCCGGCGAGTGCGACACTAATAATTTCAGCGAGCGGTGACCACGTGACTGACCACGTGACCGGTCACACGATAAACGTGCCAAAGTCAACAAACCTCCCGATGAACTGATGCACTTCCAGGGAGGGAGAAGGGGTGACAAGCTGGCAGCTAAAGTAAACACAGGACGGTCCATTAAAGCTTCTGAGGGGTAGCAGGCGATGTAAGGAGGGGACTGTCTATTAAACCTATTAAGAGGGGGCGGTCTATTAAATTTTCCAAAGAGGAGTGGAGGAAGGGTGGGCACAAGAGATAGTTTTGCTAATAAACGCGAGATATTGAACAGTGGGAGGGGGATTTGGAAACTATTTGGAGGGGGTGGGCTGGAGAAGAGATATGAAGGGTCTCTTTCAACCATGCATATTTTGCATGCAATTTTGCATGCAACCGCGTTAACAACGGAAGACCGTTGTCATGACAACGATTTTCTTAACTTAGTTTCATGCACGGCTTGTTCCTTAACTAGGTTTCGGCGTGTTCCTTAACTGGGTTTCATGCAAGCCGTGCATGAAACCCAGTTAAGGACATTCTACATTGTAATTTTCTTAACATGGTTGCATGCAAATTTACATGCAAAATTTCATGCAAAATTGCATGCAAAATTGCATGCAAATATGCATCGTGGAAAGGAGGCCTAAGTCTAATTATGAACATATCCTGATTCATTAGACGCCAGCGTTCAGAGGATTTTTATCAGATTAGTTTCTGGAAGAGCTGAGGATGTGCTAGATTGTGGGCTGCATTAGCGTGAGACCAATAATGCAAGATTAGCTTACATAGGCTACCTATAAGCGTGTATACAGCTTGAAAATAAACAGTCTGCTTAATGTTTATGTTGCTGTTTGCAGACCCTCGGGTAGAAAAACCCTAAGAGCTGTTGGAGAAACCAGCCCTGACACTTTTAACCCTAAACTCTGACAAGGGGATGTTTAGCTTGTTTCGCAAGGAATCACTTACCATATCAAATGTACAAATGTAGGCTATCAATTACCGTAGCAAGTGTGACAAAATCAATGAATAACATATATCTAGTGCAGGCTATGGCATATTTTAGCACGCAGTAGTCGTAGAACTACACAGAATACAAATTTCTTAATTAAATGTTCAGTTCTAAAAGCTCATAGATCTGTGTGTGCACTGCGCAGTTCTATATGAAACTGTGCAGGCTTTAAATTTGTATTCAAATCATTTTAATTTTCACAATTTTCGTCGGCACCCCCTCCCTCCCCCGCTCGCGACTTCTCTTGGTGTGCGGTTCTACTTCAAAACTGCACAAAAACGTGCAGATCAAAACTTTCTTTTAAATGTGCCCTAATCACAGGCACTTGCTAACAGTCCTGCACAGCAGAAGCGTTGGTTCTTAATATCATATTGTTTCTTTTCTGAAGACAGGCACCCCCTGTACGCTGGGGAACAAAGAATTGGCTTGCAGCCCAGAGCTCCCCAGGTGAGACGGAAAACGCGACTAAAGAAGGGGGAGAGATTCTGTGCGGGGCTGCCTTGCACAGAACCGGACTGCATATATAGTATTTGTGCTGCACATGGTCCATAAACTGCATAAAACAAACAAACAAATCTGAAGACAGGCCCAAATGGCCTCGGCTACTAGCGTGCTGTGTCTGGAACGCTCTGGAACGTTCTGGAAGTTTAGTGCAACTCTGAGTGTGTGATGTAAGTTGTACAACTCAGATCCAATACGAGGCAGTGTATTTACACCCTAGTGCAGATTTTATTGTGGTGTTCTTATTCCCAAGCCCGTTAACACCGTCCGATTGCGATAACGCTTGTTCAAGAAACGTTCTGGGAGGTTAGTGCTCCGAGTGTGTGACGCAAGTGGGAAGTCACTAAATGCCTGCTCGCCTGCAATCTGTCTACTATCATTATATCAATATGCCCTTTGAAACGAACAGTTCAGTTCAGAACAGTTCAGAACAGAACAGTTCAGTTCAGAACAGAAGAGATCAGTTCAATTCAGAACAGATCAGTTCAATTCAGAACAGAACATATCAGTTCAATTCAGAACAAAAGAGATCAGTTCAGAACAGAACAGTTCAGTTCAGAACAGAACAGTTCAGTTCAGTTCAGAGCAGAACAGTTCAATTCAGAACAGAACAGATCAGTTCAGTTCCGAACAGAGCAGACCAGTTCAGAACACAGTTCAGTTCTAACTTGCTCCTTGTTCTAACAAGTTCGTTAACTATATACAGGGTGAGTCATAAAAAACGCGCCCCTAGCGATATCGCGATAACTTCTTCAAATTTTAATATTTGGCCTATTTTTTTCAGGGTTTGTAGCTGAGATAATTTGACGCAGGCTCTGAAATTTGCAATAATAAATTCTCTTCCGTTCAGAAGTTATGAAACTTTTTCGAAAAAGTCAAAAAATCACTTGAACCAAAGCAATGAAGTCTATTTAAAGAGCTACAGAGCTTGGGCGACCTAATTTCCTTTGTATTAGTTGGTGGCCCTGAAAAGAGCCGATTTGCGTTAGTCCTCAATCTAAAGCTGGTGTGAAGTGACCGCCATCTGCTCTGACACACGTCCGAAGCCTCTTTCTGAATGCAAGCACTGCGTTGTCAATCAGATCCTGCGACAAGTCATCCCAGATCGCTTCCTGTAAGATCCGCTTTGGTCTTTGGCCTGGGCTTGTGTGCTTGGTACTTATCAAGCATCGCCCCCCACACGTGGTAATCAAGTGGATTTAGATCTGGGGAGTTGGGAGGCCACTCATCTTTCTTGATGACATCCGGACAGCTCTGATCCAGCCAATCTTGTGCCTGGCGGGTGGTATGGGCCGGCGCGCCATCTTGATGAAAGGTGAAGGCGGCGGGCACAACGTTGTGACAATCTTTGATTCAGTCAATCATTACGCAAATCGGCCCTTTTCAGGGCCATCAAATAATACCAAGGAACATCAGGTCACCCAAGCTCTTGTAGCTCTTTAAATTGGCTTCATTGCCTTGGTTCAAGTGATTTTTTGACTTTTTTTCGAAAAGTTTCATGACTTCTGAACGGAAGCGAATTTCTTTTTGCAAATTTCAGAATTTGTGTCGAATTATCATTATCTCAGCTACAAGCCTTGAAAAAATTAGGCCAAAATATTAAAATTTGGAGAAGTTATCGCGATATCGCTAGGGGCACGTTTTTTTATGACTGACCCTGTATACACAATCAATAGGTTGCTGCTGCTTTTGTGGTTTATAGCTGGCGGAACATATGCCTTTCAGGCCGTGGAACAGTCATTGGTCCCCATGAAAGCCGGGGAAAAAGAATTTGCCTGGAGTCCAGCGCTCCCCGGGCGAGTTGTAAAAGGCGACTAAAGAAGGGGGAGCGGTTCTGTGCCGGATCGTCTTCCATTGAACCGGACTGTAACGTAGTCATTGCTGCTACACAGGGTCCTTAAACTCTCATTCTAACTCCTTTAGATAAAAATATTATCCAATTAAATATGCTTACTATTTGAGAGTGTTTTATTGGCACATTATGCCCCAGAGAAAACGAAGCGGCAAATATTCATTGTCTATGTCAACATAATAAATTACCGATATCTAGGCATTTCTTTATATTTGTATTCGCAACCAGTGATGCAGAACAAGCATGTAATTCACAAGAATTTACAAGCTATGTAATTCACAAGAATAAGAAATATACAAATTTGAAAAATTGATGCAACATTAGAGAGATATGGATTGGGAGTAACTCTATTATCTTAGCCTGTATATTCTGCGTCTCTTTATTTTATCTAACGGCAGTTTTAGAGACAGACAGACAGCTCCAATATAGAGGTCTAAACTGTGTTGACATGGACACCGCGTTACAGGCTTGCTGTAGCGCATAAGAATGGACGTCAAAAACGATGCTTATATTTAGAGACAGACCGGGTGTATGGCTAACAAAATCACAATCCACTAGTCAAAACAGCACACAAAACTCGACAGGTTTTTTCCATGCGCGCAGACTATGCTACCGTATTCAAGTATTCTATCTAGCTCTTGACTTTTGTTATACCCTACTAGATCTCCATTGGTTCGAGTGGCGCCAAACAGTCCGAAGCAAAACAATATATCATATTGTTTGACATGCGAACTTCTGACCTTTCCAAAACAATGTCAACATCGTTGCTCAATCGAGAAAGTACAAAGCAATTCCAGCCGCTGCCTTCAATATTTGAATCCACAATCAGAAATCTAAACTGTAATTGGGAATTTCTCAAATCAGATCGCTCAGAGGACGCGGATGCAATAAGCGTCCTCGTCCTCCAATGTGATGGTTAATTGCGATTTCTCATGCTTCAGATGTTAATAATGCTCATCCTTGAGAAAACTAAAATGTGCAGGCCTAGCTTTGAAATTGAAATTGTTTTATGAAGGAGTTCAAAGAAAATTTTGACCCGTTAATTGCAGAATGCTCGTAATTTGTGCACAGAAACATTGCTTCAGACAAACTTACAAGTGGTCTACGATATCCTTTAGAACAAGAATCAGTGAAAATCTCAAATTGTATTGAGATTATGTGCTAAACAATTCCTTTAATCTCACTACAGCCTACAGGCAATTCGCATATTAGAAGAAAGGCGAAATGGCAAACAGCCAACTGTTGACCTTCCCACGCGTTGTTTACAAATACCGACAGCATGCCACGCAGAGTAAGCCTCAGCCAGCCGCTAGAAAAGCAAAACGTTCTGGAAAAAAAACTCCTGAGAGAAAAAACAAAACCATTGAAGGAACGCAAGAAAAGGAATAAATTACAGTTGGAATTTAATACCACTGCAGAAAACAAGGACGTGAATTTCAAAGTGAAGTTGATAATTAGGCTATGGTAATGTAATGATGATCACTACCAACTCTTACTTTGAGCTGCGCCACAGCGCACCTCCAAACAGAGCAACGCTGATCGCCTGTAGAGCAGCTGGAGCTCGGTGGAATGAAAATAATTCAAAAAATAAAAAATGCGCCAAGACCAAACAGCAATCGCCACAGTAATGCTTGTTCTGAAGACAAGAGTGCTCCCGGAACATGTAGAGGGAACGACTCAAGTGATGTCAAGATATTGTCAATTGTTATTACCAGAATAAATGTTTTAAAGCCATAGTACATAGCATGGGTTAATTTAACAGCTGATAGAGTTTCAATAGGAGGTTCTGTACGGTCCAGAGAAGTTTCAGAGTGGTCTTTAGCTTCTTCTTCTTCTTCTTTCAGGCGTTTAAGGTCGCATTATGGGGAATTGTGGCGTCAAAAAGTCTTCAGAAGCGCTAGGCATCCTTTTTAATAGGCCTGACTAGTGTTCACCTATAACCAGTTTATGCAACTTTGCCGTGATTGGCTGACATCGCAATCATGCGCTCACTCTAGCCATACCACTATACAAGCAGGTTAATCGTTTTAACCTAGATCCTACCCGCTCACCTCCAACAGTTCGTCCCCCACCCTGATCCTCCCGTCCGCCGCCGCGGCTCCCGCGGGTTGCACCCCCACCACAAACACGCTCATCGTCGCCAGGTCCCTGTTCCCCGCCAGGCTCAGCCCAAGCGGCGGAGGGTAGGGGGAGCCCCCGTCCGCCCCCTGGCCACCCCGGGCGCCCCCGCCGCCCCGCTGGATCTCGACGAGGTGGAGGGATCCGGGAAGATCGCCGTACGACTTGAGCACTTTCTCTGAGGGGCAGAAGTTTAATATTATAAAAGAAATTGACAACGTTTATGAAAATTATTATGGACTTTATTCCTACTAGACAATGTAAATTTGTACAATATTTACAATATACAATATGTATACTATATACAGAGACGTTCAGTTACTGTATATAGGCCAGACACAACTTGACGCAATACAACATAAATAACACAACTTCAACGACACTACTGCATTCCACCCTAATGGATGATTTCAGACAGGGCTGACGGATTTAAATCACCTTTGCCAAGGGTGCACGCAGTGACTCTACTTCTTTTTCCGCGGCCGGGATTCGAATGGACACGCTTTCGCTTTCGCATTCGTGATCTGAGACCAGCGACCTAGACCACTTGGCCACAACGCTTCGTACACAAATATCAGGCATTGTGGCTTCAGCCACAATGTATCAAATAAAAACTAACCTTACATGCTTCAAAACGGCACATATGTCAATAGACTAAGTTCACAAGTGATCAGCACAGTTCGAGATAGCTAATATTGTAATGTTACTAAGACACAAACGTACATATTTATATGCCATCATATTCAATTTTATTCATACATATTTTTTGTTGTTGCAAATGTCAGAATAAGGTCATTTAAATCAATTAAATTTATTTTTTACAAGCAAATAATACACTGTACAACTGAACGTCAGTCAAAAGCAAAATTGTCTAAAATACAAGGCCTATTTATAGTGTTCATTGAAGAAATAAAAATTATTACAAATTGTTAGCGATATCTAGAATGACATGAAAATACTCTACAGAATCGGACAACAAAATTCATGCATATTATATCGTTTTCGCCTTTAGGATCAATTTTTGGAAAATGAAAAGAATTATCGCATTTTTAAAGCTTTTCCATCGACTATTTAAAGCGGTCATACCCAATGAGGGTTTTATTAATAAAAACCAATAAACAACTCTATTAGTTAATATCATGTCCTGCGTGCGCTCAGAAGCGATGTATAGCAATGGCCGAAAGACAATCAACAAGTAAAAGGGCAAACCCGTTAACGACTCGCGGCCTTCAAACGCTGCAGCCGGCCATATCAGATCAGTCCACTGGCATACCTGTATATCCGCATCTATTTCACGGTTATTATTGCGCGCCAAGCGTATATACCTTAACGCCAACCAGCAGATATAGCTGAACCAAAGGTATAAGCCAATTGCATACAGGCACGACCACAAAATTGGTGAGAGCAGGCCTTGAAATCGCCAAAATCGGCTTTAACGAAAGAAGATTTTTTGGGGAATATTGACAGTTGGCCAAAGTTGTTGTCAATTTGGTGAAATCCCTTGACGAGTTTTTTTTATTGATCCTTCACCCTTAAATGTTCAAGTACTGGTTGTATGATACTGGAGGGAGTGAATAATAAAATACTCCAATGCAGCAGAAGGGACAGTCGACAAAATTAAACAAAAAAAATCTGGACCTGACAAAAACGTATTTTTTGGCCAAATTTTTACCGATTTATTTGTTTTTTATTTATTTTAGGGACCTTGTGTAGCGCACAAAAGCTATATACAGTCCGGTTCTGTGCAAAAGAGAGCCGGCACATAACCGCTCCCCCTTCTTTATTCGCCTCTTAAGATTCGCCCCGGAACCTCTAGGCTGCAAGACAATTCTTTGTTCCCCGGCCTGCAGGTGGCCGATTTTTGTTGAGACTCAGAACAGGGAATGGGTGCGAGCATCCAAGAGTGCGTCCGGGCGTTTTTTTACGATTCGGCTCCGCGTCGGCTGTAAATGTCAGACAAACAGCAGCTGAAGCCGCTGTAAAAGCCTCATAACGGCAATGACAGTTTACTTTTTAATGTTTTCCCGCGCCGCTCGATGGCTTATTTACAGGGCGGTCCATTAAATTAATACCTCATTTGTTTTTCCATATTATAGTGATGAAAAATGATGCAGAGGCTTCAAAATAGTCGCCATCTTGCACTAGGGCTCGCAAAGTCACAAAGTCGCTAAGTCAAAGAGTAGCAAAATGGATTTTAACGAAAATATCCAACTATGGGCTAAAGAACGTTACCATACGTTTATACTTCACCAAACATCTCCCACAAATCTCATTTAATTTAATAATAATAATAATAATGAGTTTAGAATCCGTTTCGGCGTCCAGGGACGACATCGGGGACCTATTTGCATCAAAAATTAAAATTGCAACAGAACTTAATGGTTCAAATTTTCCAAAGGGAGAGTATAGTGCCCGTGCACTGGTGCATGCCTAAAGCAACTTATTTCTGTAAACCTAGACTTTTGTATTAAGATAGCTTTACTTGACAGTTGACACAGACCATAATTATGCAGGTCACTATATTTAGAGCCTGTGGAAAAGTGAGATCACATATTCAGCATTTTTTTCACGTTTTCGCTTGTAAATTTTCACAACTTCAGCAGCATTCTTGAGAAATTTCACAATGTGTCGCATTTCGCAAAAAAAATTAAATTCTGCAGCAATTTTGACAAATATGAGTGATTTCCAGCATAATTTGTAAATAATTACATCAAAAAATAAATGGCACGTAAATTGCATAGAATTTTCAACTGTATATCAACAAATGTCACTATTCAAAACACAGTCTGGCAAAACGAGCAACTTTACGGTTACAACACGGATGATAAAGCAGTTTTTATAAATAAACTATGTTTTTCATGCCTCTTAAAGCCAATTGTTCAATCGAGAGCTATTCAAATGATCTAAGATTTACTTTAGAACCGCCAATAATAGCGAGCTATTTGAATATCTCAGATCTAATTCGCATGATCTGATTGGATCCTGACGTAATTTTTGTTCTGCGACTATTTAAAACCAAATAACTCTCGATTGAGCAACTTGCCCTTAGAATATTGCGCAATTTCCACTCGTATAAAATCACAACTCGTGAAATCCTGTCGCACCATACTGCAGCTCTTAGCTAAAATGTGCAAACAGTACAAGATTGCGGTAACAAGATATTCTGGCCCACCCTGTACACAGCTACGCAACAGCTCGCCAAAGCCTTGGTCGCGCTACAATTTATATTTTATGGACTCATGGTGGATTCACGGTACTCGACGGGCTGCGCACCATCGCAAGCAAAAACCTGCTATTTTCATACGCAAGTCCAAATTCTATTTCGTGCATAAAACGGAATAGCATGCATTATCGGCAGAAAAGTGAACGAGATTACATGGCAAATAATCAGTCTTGTAACTATTATAGTGGTTTTAGATCCGGCTAGAGTGGCAACGCTGCAAATATTCGTGATGTCATTATTTTCGGCTCTATTTAAAATGATTAACCACTTTTACTCTGGACAGACTGCGACATGTGAACAGAAACTTTCTAACATTTACAATTAAACATTGCCCCCCTTGAATTTTATAGGGGGGGCAATGCTCTACTAAAAATAGGTCTCTGACACTGTCTGCCCCCCCCTCCTAAAATGAAACCGTTCCTCCGCCACTGCAGTGGACAAGTTTGGAAGTGACTTGTATTCATCAACTTTCATTCATCTGTCAATCAAATAGTAAACGAACAATTCTAAAAAGAAGATATTCTAACCGTAGCCCATCCTAACCTAACCCAAACCCTAACTTAACCCTGTCCTAATCATAACCTGGCCCAAACTAACCCTAAACTAATTTCAAGCAGGTTGCAACGGTTGAGTCGCTAGATGGCTTGTATCTAGCTCAACCGCGCAGATTCTATATTTGCGAACGGCGTATGACGTTAAATAAAAAGACTTTAGATATTTGCAGAAGTATTCACTTCATTATAAATTTGCTAAAATCAGCAATAGAAAATTCGCCCATTTCGCAATGGAAACACTGTAACACGGATATAGGGACACGCCATTCCCGCATCAGCAGCAGCAGCAGCAGCAGCAGCCGCAGCAGCAGCAGCAGCAGTGCAGACGACTACTACGCGCAGACTACAGCCCAGGACCCTGGATATCGTGAAAGACATGAAAGCGAGCGCCACGATGCACGCTGCGTGCAGTATTGAACGCGGCTGGTTCGTCCTTTTATTCGAAGCTGCAGCCTTAGCTGCAGGGGGTAGCGTGGGGGGGGGCACGGGGACATTGCCTCCACTGCTGGAGGTTTCTGCCCGCCTGCACTCCGAAAAGTTAACATTGCCCTATAGTGTTGCCAGCCCCTGCTCTTTGTGGAAATTAAGCTTTGAAACATTTTGTTCCCCCCGCTCTATGTCCAACATCGCCCTGCCTCCTCTGCTTGCTTGGAATTGTGATGTAAAAGTGTAAAAATTGTTGTGAAGTGGACAGAGCGCCAAAATGTCTGCCCCCCTGTTAAAATTCTTGCCCCCCCCTCTCCCCTGCTGAGAATGGTTACGCTACGGGGCTCCTTAGCTGCTCTCTGCTCACTGTCCCGCTCGACGTTTCCACGATGGCCGCACAGTGCGCACAGATCCCAGAGACGCCGCGACAAAAAATTGAACGCCGCGCCAGGAAAATTTGAACGCTAAACTGATTGATTTTAACAGGAAACTTTATGATGTAGCAAATGGGGATTTTGAAAATGCATTCTTTTGAATGATATATGAGTTACAGATCTTAATTGCAATACAATAATCAAACTTCAATCAATATTCTAGAATAATTCATACTTTTCATATCAATAAAACACAAATACAGCAATTGTAATTTAATCAAAATGTGAAAGATCTGGAACAAGTTTGAGAACCATTGGACTACAACGTTGCCGTCAGTGACAAATTGGACCCAAATGGAATATACCTGGATACTGATTATCTCGGCCAAAAATATACCCAGATTACAATTTTCGATCCCAAAAAAATACCCAGCTCCCATTACAAAATACGTCATATTATACAAAAATACCCTTACATCTGCGTATTTCGTTTAAAATCGGATCCCTAAATCAACTAAATCTAGAGCCCCTACCCAACACTAGCATCACCGGTTGCCGTCACTGAATCGTAGGCCAAGATAGGCTAGTGCTGATCCACGCAGTGAAGACAGCCTCTGTTATTGTTTACACATGTCTACTCCAACGCTACCGTTCAACGATAGAGCGCTGAACGGAGCTGACTTGAGGCTAAAGTTCATCGGGCCGCTTCTGTTTATCAAGCGAACACAATCCAGTCTCCACCAGACACTCCATACTCCCCACTCTACTGCAGACACTCCGTAGTCCATCTATTTACAAATCCGTCTAGGATTTAGATGTCCGAACGAACGATGGACGAACGATGGATGCCGCACGCTACGTGTAGCCTACACAGCATCTCTGTGTGTAGCCTACACGCCTACATCTCCGTGCTACCATCATTTTTTCCTCCATCTGCACGGGGTTATTGCAAGCGAGGCTGCAACAGGCACTTAGTACTGTACATGCTCACAGACACTCCGTATACTAGACTTCCCCCACTCTCGCACTCATATAGGCCTCCCCATCAGTGCTCAGTCCCCATGCACTCTCGCACTCATATCGACCTCCCCGTCAGTGCTCAGTCCCCATGCACTCTCGCACTCATATCGACCTCCCCAGCAGTGCTCAGTCCCCATGCACTCTCGCACTCATATAGGCCACCCTTTCCGTCCACTCTCAGCTGACTGGCTCTCAGCATTCTTACTGAGCTGCCAAGCGGGGCCGATTGCAATCATTAGGAAGGCGCCCAATGACACATTACTTTTTGCACTTTGCACGCGCGAAAAAGCTATTATCATAAAACATGCACCAGCATCTGCCACTGTCACACATACCGGCACGGTCAGCAAAATCAAATCAGCGAGTTACGTGTGGCGAGAGGACCAAAGCTATCATTCCTTTTTGTAGTTTAGAGACCGTGACACAAAGACTATACACAGTCCGGTTCTGTGCAAGAGTGCCGACACAGAACCGCTCCCCCTTCTCTAATCGCTTTTATGACTCGCCCGGGGGGCTCTGGGCTGTAAGCGAATTGTTTGTTCACCGATCTGCAGGGGGCTCTCACGGCGTTGCTTTAGTCCCGAACTAAAGCTAACAACAGCAATATGGCGTGCGTTCTAAGTTAAGTCCGTTTCAGAATCTGAAGACAACATCGGGGCCGCTCAAAAAACAACCGACGGCGTAGGCGCCACATGACAAAACAGACACGTGATGCACTCAGTGTTATTCATGAAAATACCCAGCCATTAAAAATATTGCTTATTTCATTGGAAGCAGTGATGCCATTGCTAGCGGTATATCACTAGATTTAGAGATATTTTACTGATTGAGAGATCTGATATTTAATGCAATCCCCAGATATCTGGGGATATTGTTTATGAAATGGCGCATTTTATAACATTGGGAGCTAAAGACATTTTTTTGGAGCGTTCCCACATACAACAATGGGCTTTTAAAAAAGGCTATTAGTAACATCACATTTATGATTTATAAAGATTTAAAAGGTGGTTGGGGGATGAAGGGATAATGGAGGGCAAAAGGAGGTGGGGGTAAATCCAAAGGGTGTAACGAGATATCACTCTCGTAGAAGTGGGAGACATTAGAGAATACGCACAAGCGTGCATATAATTAGGCAGGCAGGAGCAAATCATAACCAGGCCGCCATCCATTAAACCTGCCACGGCAACATTTATAGCAGTACGTCACGCTGCATGAGTGAACGCTTCTCAGCCTCTCTCCTGGAAACACTGGAGGCTGTTTTTTCCAACGCGGATTTAATGGTGGTTCAGGATTTAACCCACCATTTTGCATAGGCTAAATCCTGAACCACCGTTTAATCCGTGTTGAAAAAACCGACCCTGGATCATGGTCTCATGATGTACACGGTGATTCAATAAAATGAGAACCAGTAGAATGATAATTATTACTCAACCAATTGCAAATCGATATACTGCACATGAAACTTTTAGCGTCCTATAGGCCTATGATATTGTACCGCCGTTCGCTAAATATCTATCTTGATTTCCTTACAGTTCGCTTTTAATCATAACAGCGCGTCGTGGATGAGTGGGAAAAGCTCGACCAGCGCGTCATTGACGCGTCAGTCAAACAATGTCGTGGCTGTCTTCGTGCGTGTGTAGCAGCTAACGGTGGACAGTTTGAACACAAACTATGAATTCATCATAATCGCAAATCTCTCTGGTATTATTGTTTCAAGTTTCATGTAAATCGATTGGCAATTGGTTGAGTTAAAATTATTATTCTATTGGTTCCCGTTTTTCTGAATCACTGTGTAGTTCTGATCAGCTACGTTCAAACCTCCGTGCATTTCCTACGTTAGTTAACTAAGCCTACAAGACGCTCCGACGCATATTCTCCTCCAACCTGCACGGGTTGGAGAGCGCCGGGTGTCGCCACTTGTGAAAGTTTCTCCCATATCTGCGATATGAATAATTGTAGCAGACACGCCGCGCACTGAATGCACACGCACGCTCGTTCACACGGGCACTCAACACGGATTTGTGTGACCCCATCCTCGAGGGGTTTAGCGCCCCACTTTTAGTCGAAACAGACCCCTTGAAGAGTGGCTTTGTGCACCCACTAGATGATCCAATGCTACTTTTTCCCCTGCTTAACCCCTGCAGGCCCGGGAACAAAGAATTGGCTTGGAGCCCAGAGCTCCCCGGGCGAGCCATAAAAGGCGACTAAAGAAAGGCGACTACTGAACAACTGGCCCTCAGTGCAATAGAGAGTTATTTGATTTTAAAATATCACAGAATATATAGAATTCGCAAATCAATCAGATCGCGCAAATTTGATCGCAGATCATTCAAACAACTCGCTACTATTGGCGAGTTATTCGAACAACCTACGATCATTCAAATAGCGCTCTATTAAACAATCGAGCCTCAGCCCTCACATTGAGACCACACAGACAACACCCCGACCTCAAAAATAAATTCAAGCCCCCCGCAACTTAAAAGAAGTCCGGCGCCGCACGCTGACACTTATCCAGGACGCAGCGGCGCGAAGGTTTACCGCCAGTGCGCGATGTCAGCCCACGCGGCCATCCATCACCCCTCGCTAATCGCCCTCTGTACGACCCGTGTCCCAAACAAAGTCTCCCCGCTAAAAGTTCGCGCACATGACAGGTTTTGTCCAGATTTCTCCTTTAAGTTTTCATCAAATGCTCTGAAACTTTCAGGGTTAGTCGCCGACATTTTGCTTAACATGTAAATACAATTTATTTCCATTACTGCTGGTTGCTAGACCTCGATTTAAGTGCGATTAAATTTTGTAGTCCGAATTAATCAATGAAAATCTATGAGAGAATTGTATCGAATAATTTGATTGATTAGTTTGGACCACAAAACTAAATCGAACTTAAATCGAGGTCGAGCAACCAGCAGCAAGACTTTCAAGTTTTTTCTTCGATTCCCACTTTTAATGTCAAATTTACAACACTTTACAAAGCTGTCGAAGTATATGATAAAAAATTGAAACAGATATCTGAAAATTAGCACGTATTGAGACATGGGCTAGCCCTTGCCACCGGCGCACGCATACAGGGGCCGCTTACAGCGGAGGAGGGCGAGGGGTGGAGTGATTCAATTCTTATATTTTTCTCCTCTAACTTATCACTTAGAACAAATGCCATTTCAAGATGGTGGTTTTGAAAGTTTTAGGACAGTGTGGACAGTAACGAAGTCTATTACAGTCCGGTTCTGTGCAAGAGAGCCACAGGCACAGAACCGCTCCCCATTTATTAGTCGCGTGTTACGGCTCTTCCTGGAAGCTCTGAGCTGCAAGCCAATTCTTTGTTTCCCGGCCTGCAGCCCAGTCAACAACTTTGCTCCATCCTCCACCCCTTACTTGCAGAATACAAAATTAATTAAAACCCCAGTAACAATTTAAACAAATCTATACCTATCGCGCGTCGGCAGGTTTCAATGCATAACCATATACCCCCCGCAATAATCAAGTGATCAGACACAAACGCTAAAAATAACTGAGAACTTTCCTTGTCCTTCCCCTGCGAGTTAAGGACCGTGTGTAGTAACGGAGACTATTACAGTCCGGTTCTGTGCCTCGGCCTCGGCTTTACCAAGCACAGAACCGCTCCCCCCCCCTTAAGTCGCCTTTTACTACTCGCCCGGGAAGCACTGGGCTGCAGATCAATTCTTTGTTCCCCGACCTGCAGGGGTGAACTGCGAACACGAATTGCCTTAATCCACAATCAAAACCTAACGCCAAACTCAATCCAGTCCTGATCCCGTCCCTCGCAGTTATAATTCAATCGAATATTCCCCATGCAATCAAGTCGATAGCGCTCAGCTCCGCACTACTACCGATGATTAATTTTCTGCTTTTTGCATGTAATCCTTCCACACCCTTGTCGCACCGAAGCCGGACAAATTTTGCAAGTAACGCAGTGGCGGCGCGATAATGGGGCTATGGGGGGCAAATGCCCCCCCCAAAAAAAAAATTAGCGGGGCACCGCCCCCCCTTACAATGCTCCGCAAAGTTAAAAAATATAAAAAATTAATAAGTTCAAATGACATAAATGGTGGTACTCCCAAAGAAAATGATTGAAAATGACTGTGCTGAGACAAATTTCTGTCAGCACCTCCCCCCTCCCCCCGCTCGTGAGTTCTGCTCCTTCCCCCCTAAAATAAAATCGCACCGCCGCCACTGTAGCAACGCCCGCGCTCATCAGTTACCGAACTAGGACGTTAATAAAAAATCATTGTCAACGGAGATTGCTACAAAAATTCATCGATAAAGCCGCACCGGATTGCCTGCTGCAGACTCATCGATCACACTGAACGTGGGGATTTAATGCGATAGCAAAGAGGGATTGGGTTTAATGTTTGAGGATTAAATGGAATATTCGAGCAATTTGGTTTTCATATCGAAGGATTGAATGAGATAGCAAAGACAGATCGAGTTTCACATTAACACCTCATTGGCTTTGCTGTATTGTAGCGAAGAAAAATGATGAAAAACGCTTCAAAACAGCGCCATCTTGCTAATGCATTTTAACTAAAATATCCGACTAGGGGTAAATCTTGTACACTTAAAACACCTTTTTGCAACAAACCTTGTATTCCTTAAGTATCGCTATAGCAAACCGCTAGAAATGCTTTCTAGAGATGACCCAGGGACGTAAAGTCTCAAAGTCTCAAAGTCTTAAAGTCTCAAAGTCTCAAAGCTGCAAAGCGGCTTTCGCAATGCCGCAAAGCCGCAAAATGCATTTTAACTAAAATATCGAACTAGGGGTTAAAGGATTGAAGGGATTTAGCAAAAATGGATTAGTTTAATATTCTATTTATAATATCAAATTTTTCAATATTCTATATAATTTTCTATTAAAAAATTAAAGGAGATAAAAAAAGGGATTAGGTCTAATATTGAAGAATAAAACGCAATACCAAACAAGGTTGAATATATGCGAATGTAATGGGATTCACGGAGAGATTGCGTTAAAATAATATTGAATGATCAAACGGTTTCAAATGTTAGTTTTAATATTAAATGATTCAATAAAAAGCGAAGAATAACCCCTAGTCGGATATTTTAGTTAAAATGGACTTTGCGACTGCGACTTTGCAACTGCAACTTTGCGACTTTGCGACTTTGCTAACCAAAGCATCCACTCCTGCCATTTTATCCTTGACAAGAAAGTAGGCCTCGACGAGTCTGCCTGGCATGGCGCTATTTTGAGGCCTTTTTCATAATTTTTCTTCACTATAATGCAGTAAAATCGATGAGGCATTAATTTAAAGGAATAATAATTTATAGCTAAGAGGGATTTGGTTTAATAAATGAAGAATTAAATGAAACAACAAAGAGGGATTGAGTTTAATATCGAGAGATTGAATGGGATAGCAAGGAGACGGGCGTAATGGCGTAGTGTGAAATTGCTCTGCTTCAATTGATATCTCGCTCCGGAGAGCAGAATTCACACCAGCCTGCTTTCACTGTGTGTTCCCTGGGGTGCGATCGTTCACCGGACGACGAAACGGACGCTAAACTCAGTATATATTCTATTACCAATACAATTTGGATTAGAATTGGGGAGTCCGTTTCGTTTATGGTCATGGGTGCATATCATATTACGGCGAGCTGGTGGTGCATGGGCCGATAGAACGCTGTACAGTATTATTTCAACGACCAAATTCATTAACGCTAATTTTTGTCAGAGACTATAATTCCAAGCATTTAATTCAAACGATATGCTGTGAATAGAAGAGTAAGGAATTTTTGTAGATGAATTAGCTCTATTGTTATTGACCTAGTGCATGGCAGGCAGTTAGCTACGGTGTGAGAACACGGCCTGGGGCAACACGCTCCAATTGTGTACCGCCTTCTAATTGTGTGCACCGCCTTCTAATTGTGTGCACCGCCTTCTAATTGTGTGCACCGCCTTCTAATTGTGTGCACCGCCTTCTAATTGTG